>JAGKTI010000513.1:40020-89890 GCA_018397915.1 Birgus latro
CAGACGTCAGTGCTGACAATGCCTGCGACCCGTTGAGGGGGGCTACAAGTCAGCCACAGGTTCCTGCAGCCCAGAAGATCAAGGGGAGGGTGATTTGGTTTAACGTGAGTGCGGGGTACGGGTTCATCAAACGCCAGGATACTGGTGTTGATGTTTTTGTGCACCGCTCGGCGATCGTTAAGCCGAATCCACGCCACCTCCAACGCTCCCTAGGTGATGGAGAGCGGGTGGAATTTAGTTTGTTTGGGACCCCAAAGGGTCCTGAGGCCCGGGATGTTACTGGACCGGGAGGTGTGGCTGTGCAGGGCTCTGCTTATGCACGGCGACGTCTCACGGCCCAGGGACATCGGGCTAGGGATCCTGGGAATCCCAAACAACTAAATCTACTCGTGGAGATGTGTCGCGACGGCGAAGGCTTTTTGTGGGGGTGATAAGGGGGCTTTGCGCGTTCTCCTCCCTAGGATTTTTGAGGAGAACGGGCTGCCTTCCCTTGTCATCCCCGAGTGCTTCGCCCGCGATATACACTCGATTCCCCGCCGACGGGAGCGTAGGGCCCGGCAGCGACGATCTGCTGCCCCTCGTCAGACCCCGAGGAAGAGGCTGCGACTTGAGGCTCCCCTCAACAGGGAAACTGCCACTCCTGTTGACGACCCGGCTATCTCAAGGACTACGACAGAGACCACTGCACAAATCCACGAACAGCCAGCGATGACGGAGGAGGGGCAGGATTCTTCAGATACTGCCTCCATGGCCGAGGAAGCGTCGACCGGCTCCTCGGCCGAGGAGGAGATTTGTGAGTCCTCCCCTCCTCCAGCAGCAGAGGGCCCTCCATCTCGCGATCCAATCATCGACCTTAAGAATCGGCTAGATGTAGCCTCCTACCGCCACTTCCTGACCCTCGATGCCCACACCCGGTCGTACCAGCTCGGAGCCACGACCACCCTCTACGACCTGCTCCGGGCTGCCGACATGGGTGAGGAGATCAGACCCATCCTGATCATTCGTGGGGAGGAGGCACGTCTAGCCGATCTACGAGCTTTCTACCATATGCTCCCGCCACGACTGCGGTAAATGCTCGGCCAATAGTGACGTGAGGCTGCCCTAATTACCAGTCCATATATATTTGGCTGGCCTAATGTCCCCCAAGAGGACGATGGCCATTAAGCCCCAAGGGAAAAAAAATATATATCCCGTCGTGTGAGGACCTCCACCCAACTCGCGGGGGGACCAGTTCTCCGGCAGCTCTCCACCAGCCGAGGGGGTTTGGTCTGGTCTATCCACCCTGAGGATGTGGCCTTGATCCAGCCGACCTGGAGGTCGAGGCCGACTATTCTCCCTCCACCCGGATCGGGGCTTTTCCCTCGCCGTCGACCGTGACTGGGCCATCCCTCTTGGCTTTCCGTGTGCTGCTGGGGAGCTGGGCGAGTCATTAGCCCTACACCATCCAGGGCAAGGGGGTTGAGGGCAGCGTCGGGGCGGGTTCATCGATCTGCAGCTGTCGGCGCCTCCTCGATCGGCGCCACGTCGTCCATCCTGCTGCCCGTCTCGCCCTGCCCTCCTTGATTTTCGACATGTGCAGCCGGCCACACCATCTTCCGCCAGCCCTCGTCTCGTCCCCTGCTTTTCCCGCCAATCCTCGTCCGAACATCTGTCTGCTGGAGCCCCGCTTTTCTACGTTTTTCTGCCAGCGCGCTTGCGCGCCCTCTGACGGGCTCTTTGTTTGCCCGTGTCCCCACCTGTTGGGGCAAATATTCACACACGTATCACGTCGACTCCAGCCCAGCAGCTGCAGGGGTAAGACCTTGTCCCCACTCGACTTTCTCGCTGCTGCACTTGATCTGCCAGTTGTCATGGTGAATTCCACTGCTGCTTCAGCCTTCGACCCGTTGAGGGGGGCGCCCAACACCAGGATTGAGTCGCCTGGAGCCACGAAGATCTCTGGAACGGTGAATTGGTTCAACGTGAGAGCGCGTTACGGGTTCATCAAGCGCCAGGACACTGGTGCTGATGTATTTGTACACGACTCTGGGATCGTTGTGCCGAATCCACGGCATTTCCGGCGTTCACTAGGCGTTGGGGAGACTGTGGAATTTAGTGTCACTCAGGCTTCCAAGGGTCCCGAGGCTAGGGATGTCACTGGACCGGGAGGTGTTGCTGTGAAGGGCTCTCTGCCCATGCACGGCGGCGCCTCCCGGCCAAGAGACATCGGCCTGGGGGTCCTGGTAGTTCTCGTGATATAAATACCTTAGTTACGATGTGCGTCGCGACGGCTAAAGCTTTCCGTGGGGATGACAAGGCGGTTCTGGCTGTTTTCCTCCCTCAAATCTTTGAGGAGAACGGCCTACCGCGCCTTGCCATTCCCCGTAGCTTTGCCCGTGACACTCGTCTCCCCCATCGTCAGGAGCGTCAGGGCCGGCGCCAGCAGCCGCCACCACCTCGCACGACACCGCGAAAACGGCTGCGGTTGGATGCTCCACTCAGTAGGGCGACTGGCACCTCCAATTCCGCCTCTCAGATCGCCGACTCGGAACCGGAACCGACTCAGGCCATGGACCTCGATCTCGTCCTTGGGGAAACTGTAGTGGAGGTTCACCCCCCTCTGTCAGGAGCTGAGGAGGAGCGTATCCCTTCTCCCGTCCCTTCTGTCCATCAGGACGTGGATCAGTCCCCCTCCTCTCCCTCTCCATCTGCCCCTGATGTTGTGGAGGAGCCTCTTCCACCTCCACCTTCTCCACCGCCGACTGCCGCTGCTCGTCCCTCTTCTCCCCCTCCACCTAAGGAGAAGAGGAAGAAATCGAAGTCCAAGAAGGGCAGCAAGGGCAAGCCCGACCCTTCTGACGTGTCTCGGCGTATTCGGGCTTTACTTCCACCAGTACACGCCCGCGCCAACCTCGATGCCACTACGGATACGGACCTCGAGGAGTTGCTATGTGGCCTCACGGAGCCTGTCAACGATGAGGATACGTTGCCTCTAGTCTACCAGCAACTGTATCTGAAGTTCCGTGAGGCGTACATCTCTAACTCCCTCTCTCCAGCCCAAGAGGACGATCTCCGTGAGGGCATCGGGTTTGATCCGCCGCGAGCCGCCCTCGTTCATTACATCGTTTGCAGGCTGCTCTCATAACCTGCTGCACTCAGCTGCATCTGCTTGCTCCAGCTCTGACTTCCTGCTGCCGTGCCAGTCTGCTTTGGACTGGTCCTGCTCTTATTTATTTATTTATTTTATTTACATTTTATTTCCGCCACTCCGCCTTTTTTACTTGCTTTTGTCTGACGGGCTCTTTGTTTGCCCGTGTCCCCACCCTTGTGGTGGGGCAAATATTTAACAACAACAGCAGCAGCAGCATCACGTCGTCACTCCTCTG
Organism: Birgus latro; assembly: GCA_018397915.1. NCBI lineage: Eukaryota > Metazoa > Arthropoda > Malacostraca > Decapoda > Coenobitidae > Birgus > Birgus latro. The sequence continues at coordinate 43,386 of JAGKTI010000513.1, forward strand.
TTATTGTGGTGTTACAGGTTAATGCTTGCGCGCTAGAAATCCCCCCCCCTTCTACCCCTTCTGTTCCTATAATATAAATTATCTTATTCATTAATAATTTACCTTGTTGATATCCCCCCCCAATCCCTCTTGTATCGTCGTCACTCCTACCCTGTTGTTCTGATATTACAGATTGTCGCTACCACTTCATATTGTCTGCCAAATGAGTGGTGAAGCCGCCCGGCTCACTCTGCCTAACGCCTGTTTACACTGAAATCCCCCCCCCCATTCACGTAATCCGAGCACGAACTGGCTGGTCCACTAGAATACTCCATCCTCTTATATGTTGTATTCAGTTAGATAGGATTTTTACAGTTAGGATTTTTACAGTTACGTATATCCGGAGGTGATAAAACCTAATATACCAGTGCCTTCTAGAATGTTGATTCAGTTGTGGAGGTTATTGTATTCGTGGACGACAATATTTATCTGAGTATTTATACATAAGTGAAGGACACTGTTAGTGTGTAATAATACCAATCCGAGTGTTTATACAATTGTGAAGGACACTTTATTAGTATGTAATATCATTCTGAGTATTTTATTCAGTTGTGAAGATCACTATATTAGTGTACGATAATCTCATTCTAAGTGTTCAGTTGGGAAATTTCATACTCATGCTTATCTGCTTCTTTCGAATTTTAACTTACTGGTGAAGAACTATACTCTTAAAAGTATTAATCCTAATTACTTAGTCCGCCTAGTGATATTCTCAGTGCGAAGAGGAATTTATCTTTCAGTTCCTAGTAATTCATAGTAATCTTTATTTTTGTTATTTTTTGTGTGTGTTTATTATTAGTAAATATTAGGTTAAGTGTCCTTGAGTTTGAGTCGTACCATCCCCTAAAGAGAATTAATCGTGAGACTGAGTGACCCGCAAGGTGGGCTAACATCTTATTATTCACGTACTCTTTAATAAGATCATGCTACCCTATTTCTCTTATTTTCAAAGCACCAAATTACCTCATCATTTTTCCTGGTGTAATAAATTCCTGGCATTACGCTGGGTGGTGGCAGCATACTCCCTAAGTCTCTTATTATTTTGGTAAGTGAAGGACCCGCTACTACACTGGTGACAGCGGCTGATTGCTAATTCTCCATCATTACACACACCCTCAAAATCACCAGCATTACAAAAATCCTCCTTGAACAATTTTACTGTGTTCTAGCTGTTATTATTATTATTATTATTATTATTATTATTATTATTATTATTATTATTAGTGGTATTATTATTATTATTATCATCGTTATTGTTAGTATTGATATTAGTAGTACCACCACCACCACCAACTAACAAACATTGAGTCCTATAAATCTTACAATTGTCGTGTATGGCGTCACAAATCCTGCCAGATCTGAACCAAGCTGGGGTCGCCTGTGGATGGTGGTTTGGGAGTCGATGAACAAACTCTCGCTTAAGTCCACACATCTCGCTCTCCTCGCTCACCGTCAAGATTGTAGACATGTTAACTTCCTACGCCAGTGATACAAGGAAGAGAAATTGTGTTAGTACTCTCTTTGGTTGGTAGGGATTATGTGTGTGTGTGTGTGTGTGTGTGTGTGTGTGTGTGTGTGTGTAAGATAGTTTGACAGTGAGAAAGATAGATAGAGAGAGAGTGTGTGTGTGTGTGTAAGATAAAGAGTGTGTGTGTGTGTGAAAGATAAAGTGTGTGTGTGTGTGTGTGTGTGTAAGACAGAGAGAGAGAAAGTGTGTGTGTGTGTTTTACTGACATTTTGGAACCCTTACATTCATATATTTCTTAACACAAGATGGTGGGGGCAAGGGTACAGCGTTTGAGCTCCAAGGCCACACGAGCAAGGTTACATCACTTGTGTATGGGAAGAGTAGTCACCAATTGATTTCCGGAGGAGAAGATGCCTCTGTTGTTTTTTGGGACATGGCTGCTAACAGGCAGGAGACCCCCGAGTGGTTAGAATCTGACAGCTGCCAATACTGTGAGCGTCCATTCTTCTGGAACATAAAGGCCATGATGGATCAAAAGCAGATTGGTCTTCGCCAGCACCATTGCAGGTCAGTCCCTTATGTATGACCAGTTTGAGTTTACTTCTGTTTGTATGTACAGATCCCTGTATTTCTTCTTGTCTACATTTCATGATCACATCAGCTTGCCTTTTAATTCTTTTTCTCTCCTTACATACCATATTCCCTAATTCTTGTTTCCAGAAGAAGTGGTCTGCAAGAAATGACTGGCATTGACCAGTTTTTGTTGGCAACAACTAACCATGGGAGGTGCTAATGTAAGAATAATGTGTGAGTAGAAGTTTGGAAACCAGCCACACATTCATCATTGTTTAAGTCAACCACTAGTATGCAGAGTCGTCATAAACTCATACTTTTTATAAGTCTTGTACACACCTCAGTCTTTCCCCAACTGTATAGCAGGTTGGCACTGGCACTTGGGCAAACAGCAATTCAACCTCTGAGGATGCTACTTTAGTGGTATCTTATTGTTGCTGGTGCAGAGTCACCTTTGTGGTTAATTTTGCTGGGTTAACACTTTTATGTGGAGGGAATGGAGAATGAGAGATTGATTCAGAAAGTGCATGTGAGTAAGCTGGAATGGCAGAGGGGGAAAGGGAGACCACAGATGAGATGGAAAGACGGGGTGGAGAGGTAGTTATGTGAGTGAGGGTGCTGCAAGTTGGAGGGAGGGCAGCCTGATAGCAGAAATCATATTGATATGGAAGTGATTTGTATGTGGCCACCCCTACTATGATTAAGCTGTCTAGCTACAGACAGACACTTCCTTTTGCTAGTGAGGAGCCTATACCTCAGGATAGTGACATGGGGTAAATAACAGTATCTCGCCAGCCAGTATAGAAAGCAGGCCTTGAATAACAGGGCTAACCTGTGTAGCCAGGAAACATTGCTTTTCAGTGCTTTTCATTTCCTGCAGAAAATGTGGCAAGGCAGTGTGTGACAGTTGCAGCAGTAAGCGATCCTGCATTCCTGTCATGGGCTTCGAGTTTGATGTTAGGGTGTGTGACAAGTGCCACTCCACCATCACTGATCAGGAGTAAGTGCTTTATATGCACTGTATATGTTTTAATGATATTCTGCCCTTCGGAAACTTTCTTCTGTTGCTTGTTCCCAGGATATCTGATGATTGATGCTGTCAGGTTTTGATTTTAATCATTAGTTGGATTATGATTCATCTTTTGATGTAGATACTGTATTTTGGAGCCCCTTTCTTCTTTCTAAATGAATTTTTAGTTATGTAGAAGTCAGAGGGGGCAAGAAGCCGAATGAATGTAACATAAACCGTATTGAAGACAAGCCTTTATTAAGTTGACGTTTCGCTTTATACAAGCTTAAGGCCTGTATTAAGCAAAACTTTGTCAGCTAATAAAGGCTTGTCTTCAATATGATGTTAATATTACACTTGGAAGTTATATTTAATTTAGACCTTAGTTATTTCTGTAAATTAGAACCATCAGAGCCTTGACACAAATGCTAGTTAAATTTCAGCATCTGTGTCATTACACTGTTTAAACCACATAGCATACAAAAGTAGCATTTTATGATATGTGACTTGCTCTGGTAACCAGATGCAATGTTAATCTATCCTGCTTGGCAGATTATAAAAGAAATAATGCTCCAGCCATTTATCAGAGCGTCACTAGTTCTTTGACTGCATATCCTTCCCCTTGTAAAAAGACAGTACTAAAAAAAGCCTATACTAAGCTGTTTTTGTGGCATATCTGTTAGCACTTAATTTAAAACAGCCTGGTTCTTTTGTGATGTATTGCTAATACAGTGTGTTAGATTTTCCTGAATAAGATGTGTCATTGTTGTTTTCTTCTGTTAGCTATCAGAGACTAGCAGTGTCCTAATTAGCATATTATTCATGTGAATATATATATATTTTTTCCATTGTTGTGCTTTATGTCTGTTCAGAGCCTGTTGTTCATATTTACTATTAACTGTGTAATCTTCCATTTTGATGCCAACATTTTTATTTTATTATGGCTATGTCTGGATTATAATGATCAGCTTAGGTAAGATCTGTTAAACTGAAGGGGCTAGAAACTTTCTCTCTTACAGTACCCCCCAGGAGGATGTTTCAACCTTATACTGGCTGCTTCTGGCTATAGTATAAAAGGGACCTCTTGCAAACAAGAAGTGTACAATGTTCATTACTTATATCATTGTTTGAAACATGAACTGAACATCATACCAGTACTGCACTCACTGCTGCACCTGAAAATTGTAGTTAGGTCACATAACTATAAATAGTACCACAATATGTGTCATAGCTTACCTTGTAGTTTAATATATACTATGTTACATTATCATTTGAACACTTTTGAGCATCACATCTTTTGGTTACTGGTATCACATTGTTTACATTTATTTATTTATTTTTTCTCAAGAACATGTAACCATTATTTTCTTATAAGTTTTAATAAGTGATAGATAAGCATGTTAATGCACTGAATACTGTGCATTATCAAGCTAGTGATAACTTAGGATTGCATATTTTTGCCTCATTCTGTTATGTATTTTCAAAATTGATATTGCTGATTACAGTACTATAGTAGTTGTTAAATAAGTTGTTTTGTACATGTAATATTTACTTCTTATCCCAAATTACAGTAATCAGTACCTGTTTCATATTAAATCTTTCTTCAGTATATTTTATTATCTAAAACTTATTCTGTGTTTTCTTTCATGTGCTGATAGCTTGAGTGGAGATAAGTAAGCAGACTTGTGTAATTTGTATTTTGCTTTGCTCCAGACAGAATCTGGGATCAGTGCTTGTATGTATATAAATGTTTTACCTGTCTGTGTGTGCAATGTTTGATGCTTTCCAGTATCTCATACAGACAGTAAAGGCTTGTTATTTTTCAGATTTGTCAAGTGTAGCTCTATAGCACTGATGATGATAATGGAACACTTTTTTTTTCTTTTTTGTAAATAAATAAATCATTGCACTGCATTGCTTTATTGTGAATTTTTTGTTGTTTTTTGTTATTGTGTACAGTTGATTTTTCAAGAAGACATATTTGTTATTCATGAAGCCATTATTAACCATATCAGCCCAAGGATGTCATTGCCTAAGCTGAATAAAAACATTTGTAATTAAACTATACTCACTTCACTTTAGCCAGGCACATCTCCATCTTGAATCTTGCACTGTAACAAAAGATTAACAATAAAATAGATATACTTATGAAGAAGTGCAAGGAAAAGAATGTTGAGCCATAGTATTGTCATATTATTCCACTGAACTACTGGCAGTAAGTTGGAAAAGGGTGAAAATCTCCACCTAGTTAAAATGAATGAAATATAGCATAAAATGAAAAAGACATCCTCAGGCTACAGGGATAAATAGATGATTTTTCTAATGCCTTCAGCCTGAGGACATCTTGCCTTAGCTGAATAAAATCATACAGTGTTAGCCAGCATAAAATGAAAAAGACATCCTCGTGCTGAAGTGGTTAATTGAACATGGGTTGTTGAAACTCATTTTTCATTAGCTTGATACTCTGGTAGGGTATTGTTATCAGCTTAGGAGGCTGATTATCACTTCTTCCTTTGCAATTTTTGGTTTATAGTGCACTTAAGTATTTGCAATTACAGTATTTTGTGTAGCTTTGAATTTTAAGACTGTCTAAAAGGTGAAGCCAGAAATCCAGGGGTTTAAATTACCAGTACCTATGAACGATGATCTGACCCGTTTCTCTGGGCTTATTAATATTTCTCCCACTTTTGCACTTTGTTTTTCCTTATAACTGGATCCTAGCTCACCCAATCCATAGGTGGGGAAAAAAATCAGTATGATAATGCATACCGTAGATCCACCCACCCCACCCATCATCTACTCCTGTGTTGCCCCATGAGGAGCATAGGAAGCCAGGACTAGGCAAGTTGTCCTGGCATTTAAGATGAGAGTGACCAGCATCACTCATCCATGAGTGGCATTTTGTGAGCAATAAACCCCAACTTGGATAGAAACTTGCACTGGCTCAATCCAGTTGGAGAACCTTAATTAAAACATTAAACCAACTGTAGATAACTATCATAAATGAAAATATTATCATGCCATATGGTGAAATACAGTAGTAAGGAAGAGGTGCTAGAAAACCTCCTGAGGTGATGAGAATACTGCTCTTTAATGTTCTGTCTATCTATCTATTGCCAGACGCCTCAATCCCACACGGGGTGGCCACAAACAAATCGCCTCCATGTCGCTCTGTCCCCCGCCATTTCACTACCCCGCTCCCAACTCACACCCCCCTCTCTCATGTACCTCTCCACTCCATCCCTCCATCTCATCCTCGGCCTCCCCTACCCTCTCGCCCCCTTCACCTCACTCACATACACTTTCCTCATCAGTCTTTCACTCTCCATCCTCTCCACATGCCCAAACCACCTTAATGTGCTTCTCCAAATGCTTCCTATCACGTCCACAACCACACCACAATGCTCCTTCACTTCCTCATTTGTTAGTTTATCTCTCCATGTGACTCCACATGCTCCTCTCAAATAACTCATTTCCACTGCTGTCACTCTTGACTTCTGTCCTTCCAACAGGGTCCAAGCTTCACTTCCATATGTTAGAGTTGGTATCACAATACTGTCATGTAACAACTTTTTCACTTCCATGCTCACCTCCCTGTTTCTTATCACTGCTTTCAATGAACCAGCAACCTTCCTTCCCTGCTGTATCCTTTCAAGCACTTCACCCTCCAGACTTCCATCCTTACTCATCACACTACCCAAGTGCATAAATGCACTCACATGCTCCATATCCTCCCCATCCAATCTCACTGTACATTCACTGGCTTCATTTTTCTCGAAGACCATCACTTTACTCTTCCCTACATTCAACTTTAGATTCTGTTTCTTACACACTCTTCCAAACTCATCTACCAAGCCTTGCAGCTCTCCTTCGTCTTCGCTCAACAACACAGTATCATCTGCAAACAACAGTACAGGGAGTTTCCAAACACTGCCCTCTCTCACTAGGGCCACTCCAACATCCACTGCCTGACCTTGTATCTCTTTTATAACCCCATCCATGTACAGATTGAACAACCATGGAGACATGACACATCCTTGTTTCAATCCAACCTTCAAATGGAAAGATTCACTCAGTTTGCCATCCACACGCACTGCAGCCTTAGCACCCTCATACATACTCTTCACTGCCTTCAACAACTTCCCATCCACTCCATATATTCTTAATACTTTTTTACAACCTGACTTTATCAGATTTTTTTTTTTTTCATTTTTTTTTTTAACCATTGCATCTCCTGCTAATCATCATCAGCTCTTGTATCATAGATTTTCATCAGATTGTGTCATTACATCTAAGCATAGACTGTAATGTTAATATTTGTTTCATATGTATCTCTTGTCTTTTTCAAAGCTATGTCAGTTTTGACTATTATTAATTTTACTATTATTACTGTTAGTATTATTACTATTATTCGTTTCGTTTCATTTCGTTTTTGAAGGCTCCAACATGCTTGCATGCGTCGGCCTTGGTCACCTAATGGCGGCTGTCCATGCTGCTCGATCTCTGGCAGCCTCCCTGTTCAGTCCCTTAACCCTTAAGTCACACTTAATGACCTCGTCCCATGTCTTTCTCGGTCTACCCCTCCCAACCCCTCCCCCAATATTAACACTTCTCACCCTTTGTACCCAATTACCATCCCCCATCCTCTCCACATGTCCAAACCACCTCAGCCTACCTCTCCTCATCACAACACCAATACACTCCAGTCCCATCCTACCTCTCAACTCTTCCATCGTAAACCCAGCCCCCCCCAGGCCTTGCACGCAGGGACGCACTGCACATCCACCTAATCATTGTTATTTCTGTACGTTTAAACCTGCGAATATCCTCTTCCTTTACTGCCCAGGTCTCACTACCATACAGCATCACACTCCTAACACATGCTGCATACAAAGACCCCTTAGCACGTAAGGAGAGTCCCTTCAATGTCAGGAGAGGCAACAGCTCCCTGAACTTCTTCCAACCACTTCTCACCCTAGCAACCGATCTAACTCCAGCCCCACCTCCGGCACATAACATGTCTCCCAAATAACAAAACTCCACACACTCAAGAGACTCACCAGCAAGTTCAACCCTTTCACGCCTAACAGTCTCCACCTGCTCTCCCTGACACGCCGCACACATGAAATCAGCATTATCTCGCAGTCTACCTCTAATACCACTACATCTCTTGTGCACCCATTTATCACAAACACTACACAAGATGGAATTACTTCCCACACCCTTGTGGCAAACTGCACATGGCCACTCTCCCTCTCCTCTGATTGTACTGCCACCAACCCTAGATATCATCACTTTTGTTTTACCTGAGTATTATTATTATTTATTTTTTTTTATAGCAGTATTTTTGACATATTTTGCACCTGAATTAACATGACAGCAGCACAGAATCACCATATCATGTATTTTCTTCCACTTTTTTTGCACAGTATTCAAAAACAAGATCTGTATGCTTTTCTTGCATCTTTACCTATGGCTTCCATTCTTTGATGTCTCTAATGAGATAAAAATTAGAGAATTGTATTGTGATGATGATTATACAATATTGTATTTCTTCAAATGCATACCCTTTTCTTTCAGTCTCTACCTCTGTATACAGTCTATCTATCTATCTATCAATTGCCAGACGCCTTAATCCCGAACGGGGTGGCCAGAAACAAATCGCCTCCATATCACTCTGTCTAACTTTTCATAATTCCCTAGATATCACCAAATTATAAAGTTTTCAGTTTTTTCCCCCCCTAAGCCTCATGAATTATTATCATCACTTTATTTTGCACTAAAGAAATATGATGAATGTTGTTCTGTACCCTCATTTATCAATTTGCCACTTATTCTTTCTTTATAATCTACTTACTCTTTCCCTCATCATCTCATCTTTATGGACATTGCTTTGCCCTCCATTCTTTACTTCAGTCTGATGACATAATAGCCATATTATTTTTAACTCCAGGCAATTTTTTTGTTGTGCCATTGCTGACTGCTGTACAGTATATAAATTTGGATACAGGCTAATTATATAAATTTGGACACAGGCTAATCAAATACTCATGGGCATTCCTTTGTATTATAAGTTTACCCATTAGATCCAGGTGAGGTCCTTGTTTAGTTTTAGTTTACATCTGCAGCTCTCACAATTTTACTTAGTTTAGGATAGGCCTCTCATACTGGATGGGTTTGTGAAGGATATGCCTCACCCCTCCAGTTTGAAATCCATCCTTTGTATAATCATTAGTAACTGGCAAGAATAAATGAAAAAAAAAAAATGTCTTGGGGTCAAGATGTTAATCATTCTGTACTTTGATGTATTTTTACTGCTTCCAAACAATTTTATTCAGCTTAGGAAGGACTTCTTATACTGTAAGGGTTAATGGAGCTTGTTTCTACTCTCGTCTCTTTTAAGCTGTAAAATCACTTGGTGGCAGCAAAAGTAGTAGTAATAGATGCTGCAACCCCAGGCTTATCTGAATGTGAACCCAGTGGACTTCAGGTTTAAGTTGCCTTGCTCCTGCAGTCTACCCTCCTCTTTTCAGGGGATAGGGAAGCTATTGAGGAACTTTTACATAACCAGGCAATGGCGCCACATGATTATAATCTCAGCCACCACATGAAGGCATCCATCTACAGCACTGAGAGTAAAAGTAAAATGAAAAATATATTGTTTAACTGAATGGGTTAAGCATACGGCTCAAAGTTGTGCAGTGTATGATTAGTCCTCATGTAGCGTGTAGGATGTGTGAAGACAAAAATATAGCTTAAATCGCTTCACTTTGATGATGCATTATTTGCTTTATTTTTGCTTCCTCCAGAAGATTTTGTAAGCCTTGAAGAGACCATTTGTATTTATGGGCTTACAGTCTTCATTAACTCCTTCACAACCTGACTTCTCTTCCTGGCTGAACAAATATTTTTAAGTGTAGTAAGAAGAAAACTCAAAGAACAGTAGATTAAAGCAGTTAAAGTGACATGACTCGAGCTCATGACAAAGGGTAAAAGCACAAATAACATTAATTTCTGAAGAAACACTTTATAATGAATCAGGAGCAACTGTAAGTGAAGAAAGGGTGCTAATTCATCAGCATTTTACTTATGAAACAACTTTAACTCCTTCAATCCAATGAGGTAATTTAATCATTTTATTTTGCTTTGAAAGAAAAATAAGGTTGTAAAGGGTTTAATGGGAACTGTTGCTATCCCTGTCACTATGAACCATTTCTCCAGAGTTAACGAAATTGTCAGGAGGTAGCAAGAATAGAAAAAGAAAATACATCATCAGATCAAAGGGATTAAGTGAGGACTAACTGTACTAAAGATTGTCTTCTTACCTTTACAGCCGCAAGTCACTGGCACGTTTCCATGAGGTGAAGCACAGCATTGTTTATATGGATTTGGATGAGGAAATGGGTCTGCTCCTCACTGTTGGTATGGACCTTATTACACATACTGTTCACTTATTTGAGATTGATAGGCCAATATAAGATAGTGATAAGAATATAGTAAGTGAAAAGTGTTTGGCAAATTATTTAAGTCATGTCACCACTGGAAGTGCATGAGTCAGATATGTTTGGCAGGAGATCTACCTTACCTCGGAAGGGGTTCATGGGATTACCTGTTTACAGTTATTTTTATTTCTCCTTTATGCACCTTGTTAATTATTGTAGAGGAAGATTAGCTCAGGATGATGATGAGAAAATAAAGTTCAGTCAGTACAAATTTCCTCTTAATTCAGTTGAATTTGTAATGTTAGTGAGGATATGTGTACTGTGCTTGAAGACTAGGATGGTTTGGAGGTGTGAAGAAAATGTGTAAGAGCACTGTAAGTGATTGGAGGAGCAACCCCTGAAGGCTAACTGAGGAAAAAATGTAGGATAAGGATGTAAAAAGGAATTTCAGGATCAGGGGACAGGATTGGAATGGTGTGGAAAATTTGAGAAGGAACCATTAAGTCAACAGGGCTAAGCTTTTCAACCATAAGAGTGTTGGTAGCTATATATGTTTGAATTTTACCATTATATATGTCCACCCCAGTTATTAGTGTGAAATAAGGTTATAATGGCACAGTAAAACCTCCGTAAACAGAACCCTTATAGTCGGCATGGCATATGGTATTTATTGAAGAAAATCATTAAAATTTTCAAAAAAATTGTCACAAAAATCCCAGAAAAAAATTCCAAGTTATAAAATGTTGTCCGATGGAAACCCAGTCTTGGCATGATGCACTAGGTTCAATCATGTTTTATCCATTGAGGGCCCATCATCAGTCTGGCATCTGCCACCACCTGTGGCCGTACTCTCTCGCGCCTGCTCCTGTAGTGACTCCGTGTTCCGAACATTTATTCATTACCAGCATGGCTTCCAGGGCTCCCAAATTTTGCTCATAAGTGAAACTGTTGCGCAGAAGCAATCATGTGCCCCCCTAATGCCTCTGTATCCTACCAAAAGGTCTTCCTTATGCTTGGACTAAACTCTCTGCAAACATGGTAAATTTCTTTCTGGTTAGTCTGGAGGCCTTACACTTTCCATAAGTCAGAATTTTAGTGAAGTCAGAATGGCCCCAACCCCTGTTACTCCAACTTAAACCCCCGTTTCCTTGTTCGTTGTTGTCGTGGGGGTGCATTATAGATGTCGATTGGTACTAAATGCGTTGGGGAGCTGTAGTAGGGTACTTTTATGAACTCCAAAGTGTGTGGGTGTCTGTTTGCTAGGTGGATGTTGCACTCGCGTGTCCACTCTGCTCTGCCTTCTCCTTGAGTACCTGTCGTTACCTCAACTAATTTTACAAGGCTCTTTTCTTTTACTATTGCTTCTTCTTTTCAGTTCTCCTGTCCTCTCTATTCAGTTTTTGACTTTAAATAGAGTGGAATTTTCCACATTCATCATAATTCTTATCACTGACCTTGAGTAAGTTGCAACAGGAAGGATTGGGGTGTGCCCATGGGCTATTGGTCTGCCTAATGGTAGGGATCATGGTGGTTCGGCACCACCCCAGTGTGTGGACCTCTGCAGGGGCAGAACTGAGTGGGAGCTTTCAGATCGGGGGTGCTGTTGCTTGGTGGTAGGACTCTCAGCCAATAGCCGGTGACCCTCATTGTGCTGGGAGACTTAGTTCTCCCACATGGTGTTGCTATGTCTTCTAGGGTAGAGTAGGGGGTGCATACTTGGAGCTTGATCCCTACTTGGGTCATTGGCTGGGCCTCTAGATTCCACATGCCACCCGAATAATCTTTCCTTTTCAACAGTGATGATGAGCCTTTTCCTTCCTAGCTAGAATTATAGATATGGTTTCCGGTTCCCCCTCGCCTGGTGCTACCGAATTTTTGACCCCGATGATGTTCCCGGCTTCTCTTCCTGGTACTTCTTGGACTTCTCCTGCATCAACCCCAGTGATGGCCCAGGATTCCTTTTTGACCATAGCCTCGACTTCCTCCCCTCCTACTACACATTCTGCTACCTTACCAAATCCATCCTCCTTGCCACTTATGTCTTCCACTCCTCTAGCTCCTGTTATGTCTCTTTCTGTCACTTCCTCTTCCATTGTCATATTTCAGCCGTATCTTCCTCCTTCACCTCCTGTCTCTATTCCTTCTCTGTCCTCTGTCTCCCTCCCCCGACCTCGTCCCTCTTTCTTTGTTCCCACCCCTTCCTGGATGAAATACTTCAGTATTATTGATGCCAATGATGATCTCTTGCTCCACCTCTCACTACTTCACCAGGTAGGTAGGGATGTCACACAGGGAGGTCATCTTCTCGGCCTATCCAAATGGCTATCGCCTCCTTGTCGTCCACGATGCTGCCCAAGCCGAGAAGGTGGCATCCTTTGTCAGCAGTTCAGGACAACCCATCTCCGTGTCCCAGACATCCAGTTTAATTCCTCCATTGGCACTGTCCATCTACCATCATCAGTGTCCTTCGGCCAGAGAGCTTTCACAGAGTGCCCAGTTGATATTGAGCTCATTCTTTCTGAGCAACGCCATCCCATTTGTTCAGTTCAGTGTTAAACCATGCCTTCCCGTGTACACCGACAGGAATCAGCCAGTATTGTTAAGATGGTCTTTGCCTCACGTGATCTGCCCCCTACGGTCATCAGTGGGGGCAGTGTTCTCCAGGTTCGCCAGTTTCTTCCATCTCCTCGCCAGTGCACGACTTGTTGGCGCTTTGGCCAACCTGCCAAATACTGCTGATCAGCCTCAGTCTGCCCCAATTGTGTTCTGGCTGGTCACGCTTCCCCAGACTGTACTTCCACCATCTGGTGCTGTCCTAACTGTCAGGGTAGCCATTCTGCCACCTACCGGCAATGTCCAGTTTATCTATTGGAGACAGAAGTGTCTAGCGTCCGTTGGAAAACTGGCCTATCCCTTGTGAGGCCCATCACAAAGTTTGCAGCCTCAGTCACCATCCAACTGTTACTTTTGTGTGTGTGTGTGTGTGTGTGTGTGTGTGTCTGAGCATAGGCTTCACAGCCTGCTGTCAAGGCCCAGCAGTCCTCCTCCATACCATGCACCTTTACATGTCACCACTTCGGCGCTAACACCCACCGTCCATATTGAATACATGCTAGGGCTGTCTCATACAAAATTGGTGTATTGGTATTAGCGGGGGTATTTTTACGATATGTCGGTGGGTTTTCTGGTAGATCAGTAAAGCCTGATTTTAATGGATTTCAGATCCTTAAACTGTTCCCTGCCCCAGCAGGGATTTGAACCTTGGTCCGTTAGGACCACAGGCCACCTCTCTACCAATTGAGCCACTGCCTCCCCAATACGAATGCCTAGCCCGTCCTCCTCCTGTGGTGTCACCAGTGGTGTCACCAGTCTCCAGCTCCTCCAGTATCTCGGCATCCGTCCCTTTCTCTAATTCTTTCTCTGCTCTTGCTTCTCTTCCTGATACTTCCCCCCTCTCCTTATTTGTTCCTCGCCTCCTCCCCCACCTCCTTCTACCTCTGTATCTTCTCAGTCCTCTCCTCCATCACCTCATCCTGCAAACAAATGTCAGTGTGTTCACACTTCCCCGTCTCACGTTCCTGGTCCCCCCCTCCAACTTCTGTCCGACCTCCCAAACATCCCTCACGTTCCACTTCTACTCTCAGTACCTCATCCCCTCTCTCATCCACCTGTCAGCACCTTCGGGTCATCTCATCGATGTCCCCTTGCCCTGTTTTGTCTCCCTCAGATATGGGGACCATTCAAGATCTTGCCTCCTACATTTGCTGTACTTCCTCCATGTCCTCCCTTGTTTCTGTGGACATCCATCCACCTCCCTCTTCCCTTCCCCCTACTCCTGCTCTTCCCCTCCCCCTACTCCTGCTCTTCCCCCTTCTCCTAGACCTTCCCCTCCCCCCAACTCCATTTGTCCTCACTCCTCTGTGACTTCTGTTTTTTCTTTCTCTTCTCCTGTTCTTTCGATCCTCAATCTTCCCATGCCTCCTGGGCACCCTTGCTGTGATTGTCATGTGTGTTCACCACCCTCTTCCCAGTCTTAATTCTTGTTTCTCCTCATGGCCCTTCTGCAATGGAATATACGCAGTTTTGCGTCCCATTGTCCTTCCTTACAATACCTCATATCCATTCACGATCTTCTGCTTGTAGCTCTCCAAGAAACTTTTCTCCATACTTCTGTTCCTATTCCAGGTTTTACTTTTCTCAGTTCTCCTCCTTCTTCTGTTGCTCTTCTTATCCACAATGCTGTTCCCTTTGAACCCCTTTCTGTTTCTTCCTCTATCCCTCATGCTTCCACCCATCTTTTTCTTTGCTGCTGGGTCATTGTCTGCTCTCTGTATTTCTCTCTATTTATTCCTTTTGAATTTTCTGCCCTTTCCTCCTCTGATTCTCCTCCTTGGAGATTTCAGTTGCCGCCATTCCCATTGGGATGACTCCGTTATCACCCGCAGGGGTTGCCTTTTTGAACAGTTTCTTTCTTCTTCTGATCTGTTTCTGCTCAATACTGGCTCTTCTACTCACTTTGACCTTCGTACTCATTCTTTTTCCTGCATCTGTCTGTCTCTTTGTTCTTCTTTTATTCCCCTTGACTTTCAGTGGTCAGTTCAGGATGACTCTCTTTTTAGTGACCACTTCCCTATCAAGCTTTCCCTTATTTCTTTCAGTCCGGTCCCTTGTCCTTCCCGTTGGCAGATCTGTGCTGCTAACTGGAGCTTATTTTCCTCTCTTACAGTTCCCGCTTCCTCCCTCCTTTTCTTCTCCCCACAAGTTGCTTTCTTTCTTCTTGGTCCTGGTTTAAGGAGCTGCCCTTACTGCCATCCCTAGAAATATCAGACCTCCTACAGCTAAAACTGTGCCACGGTGGACTCCTTAATGCAAGCATGCCCTCTGTATTAAACATTGTGCCTGGAAAAGCTTCCGTCTTCGACAATCTACACTGGACTGCATCTTTAGTCTCTTAATATTTCAGCGTGCATCTGTGGCCTTCTGCCGTACTGTCTGTCAGGCCAATTGCCACAGTTGGATGTCTTTTGTTTCTAGCATTTCAGCGGACACTCTCGTTGCAGCACTTTGGTCTCGTATTTGTAGAATCTCTGGTGAGCATATCCCGCCCCGGGCTCCTGTTCTTTCTTTAGATGGTCATTCTGTAGCTGGTGCATGCTTGGTTGCTGAAGCTTTAGGTAGTTATTTTGGTCTTGTAAACACAGGGTCCCACCTTCTTCCAAATTTTCAGTCTTAAATCTCTTTCCGAATCTGTCCCGATTTCTTTAAGTTTATCTGCTGAGAGGGCTATTAATGTTCCTTTCTATCTCCGTCAGTAGTTGTCCGTTCTTCAGTTGTGTAAAGATTCCAGCGAAGGTCTTGATGGTATTTGTTATAGTATGTTGAAACATCTTTGTCCCAGTGCCTTCAAGCCCTTTACAGCAGGATTCGATCTGAGGGTTTCTTTCTGTCTGCATGGCATGTAGTGGTCATTCTACCATTCTTATGCCTGGTAAAACAGGTCGTCATCTTCAAGACTACTGTCCCATTGCTCTGACCAGTTGTTTATGTAAACTGCTTGAATGTATGATCATTTGTCGACTTATGTGGCACCATCCCATGTCTTCTTTCCCACTTACAGTTTGGATATCGCAAAGCTTGTAGCACGTTAGATCCTTTCCTTCATCTGGAGGATTTTATCTGATCTGCCTTTTCCCTTCGCCGGTCTGTCATTGCTATATTTTTTTTATTTGGGAAAGGCTTACGATACCACAAGGTGATATCATGTTTTGCCTTGTTCTTGTTCTCATAGTCTTCGTGGTAACATGGTGTTTTTCTTCAAAATTTGCTTTCTCTCCACACCTTCCATATCCGTCTCGGTGCCCATCTTTCCTGTGCCTTCCCCCAGCATGAAGGCATCCCCCAGGGCTGTGTCCTCAGAACTACCCTTTTCTTATCGCCATTAACAGTATTGTCTCTTCCCTGCCTCCCTCTATTTCTGCCTCTCAATATGTCGATGATTTTGCTATTTACGCTGTGGATTCGGATCTCCCTCGTCTCCAGTCTTTTATTGTCTGCCATTACTGCAGCCTTCACTTGGTCCACCACTGATGGTTTTCATTTCTCTCCCTCCAAGTCTTATGCAATGTCTTTTACCTGTTCTCGTACTATACCTCAACCACCTTTTTACCTGTATGACGCCCCTCTTCCTTATCGATCTTCTGCAGCCTTTCTTGGTTTTGTCTTTGACTCTCGGTTGAACTGGAATGTGCATGTTTCTTTCCCTCATTCTTCCGGTCTTCCTCGTCTTCACATACTACAAGCACATCTTTCGTGGGGCGCTGATCGCACCACGCTTCTTCGTCTCCATCGTGTCTTTATATCTAAACTTGATTATGGGTGTCAAGTCTGTTCATGTGCCTCTGCCCATACTTTTTCAATACTTGGCTCCCTTCATCATACTGGTCTTCGTTTAGCCACATGTTCATTTCAGTTAACCCCGGTCACAAGCCTTTGCATCGAATCGGGCATCCCCTTCCTCCTCTCCTCGTTCTCTGCTTACAGTTAAGTCTTATGCATGTCTGCCTTAGTTTCCTTCTAATAAATTGCTCCGCCCTCCTCCCTCTCTCCGTCGTTTTCAGTCTGTTTCTCATCTCTTCTTCCTTTCTTCCTCCGTGTCTCTGCTCTTCTTCAGTGTATTGGTTTCACCTTTCCACCCATTTTTCCCTTTCGTCCTGTTTCTTTCCCCCTTTGGCTTTTACCTCCTCCAGTGGTCTGTTCTTCTTTCCTTCCTTGTTCTCGCTTTCTGCTTTCTCCTGTTGCTCTCTGCTCCCCTTTTCTTGAACACGTCTTCTCATTCTTCTGCTACTTCTATCTTTACCAATGGTTCCAAATCCCTTTGTAGTGTTGGTTTTGCTGTTGTCTCCCCTGAGTTCTCTTTTTCCAGTTCCCTTCCTTCTGTTGGGGGTGTTCTCACAGCAGAACTTTATGCTATTCTTTTTACAATGAAGTCTCTGTTTCATTCTTCTTCTCCTATTTTGTTATCTTCTACGATTCCCATAATACACTTTCTTTTCTATGAACTTCTTCTTCTCATCCCCTTGTCATCAAAATTCAAGAGTGGCTCTTCTGTTTTTCTGTGCGTAAGAAGCCGATTCAGTTTTGCTTGGTCCCTGGTAATGTTGGAATTGCCAATAATGAATGTGCAAACTCACTGGCCCGTTCTGCTGCTCTGTCTCTCGCGTCTTCTCCTCGGCCTATTCGTGCTGTTGATTGTTTTTCTGTTTTTACTAGCCTCTTCTGAGGCCTATGGCAAACTTCCTGGGACTTCCAGGTCACCACTAACCTTCATCTCATTAGACCTTCTTCCTTGGTCTATTTCCACTCATCCTGATCATCGATGGGAGACTGTCCTTGCTTGTCTTCGCTTGGGTCGCACCCACCTCACTCACAGTCACTTAATGAGTGGTGACCCCCCTCCACTTTGTTCATGCTGTAACTGTCCCTTGACTATCAGACATTTTTTTCTCGGCTGCCTGTTCATACTTCATGACCACCACTCTGCTTTTCCCTTTCTCTCATTATTACTGCACGCTTAGTTGCATACTGATTCCCTTGGTGATTCTCGTATGTTTTCTATTTCTAATATTATTGCTTTTCTTTCTGCTCTGTGTATTTTGCATCTAATTTAATTATCCATTTTTTGCTGCCTTAGTCCCACGTAGCCTCTCTAGGCTGGGTGCTAGTTTTTCTCACTATTCATTCATTCCAGCTTAAAGAGGTTTTACTGGACTTCATGTCTAGCTACTCCTTTTATTGATGTGAAGTACAAGGTTAGAATGATGATGATGATAATGATGATGACATTATTTTCTGCAGGCCAAGACCGAGTAATGAAGATCTGGGATGTGTCAGGTTTGCTCAACTGATCCCTGGCGAAGGAAGGGGAAGTGGAGGAGGAGAACAGAGAAGAGGATGAGGATGGGGAGGATGGAAGGAGGGCCATTGGTAAGGGGGAACAAGTGTGGCAGAGTCAGGTGTTAAGGGTGGTTGTTGGAGGTGATGGTAATGGTAGTGAATCCAGTTAGGGTGGTGATTTCCTTGTACCTAGTCAGGCAGTTTCATAATATACTGGTGCAGTTTATGTTTCTCTTATTTTCTGCCTGCTTTTTCTGTTATCTTGTGCTTCTGATTTGCTTTGTCTTGAATAGTTTGTGCATCATTTTCATTTTCAAGTAACTTCTTCCCTATCCATCTGGATTTTCTTTAACTTTTCCCTTACTCATATGCATTTTCATTGTTATGTATTATTATATCTGTTTTATCTGTGACCTGTCCCTAAGCCATTCCTCTCTTAGTATATTCTCTCTTCTATCCTTGTATATTGAACCAGTACCCTACATACTCTTTTCCTAACCTTCTGTAGATTCCTGGGTGTTTTCTGTCATTCTTGGATCCCTCTTCCCAGTCGTTCAAGAGCATTCCATGACAAGAGGAAGGATGAGTAATATTTTCAGAGCCACCAGAGTACAGTAAGAATTTAAGTGGCTCTCCTTTTGATAATGTGTAATGGGTACAGTAAGCCCTCATTATAAGTTACCTTTTTTATGTAGTTTTCTGCTTTTAATATCCAATAGTTAAAGAAAAACTTGCCCAGAAAATATACAGTATTACTGATACTTCCAGCCTTTTCAAACTGGTGATGTTTTTTTAGTTTGTTCTTGCCATCTCTGGACTCCCCCCCCAAGCTTTAGAAGCTATCTTGCACTGAAGAGGTTAGTGGAGGCTGCATCAGACACTCCCATTTTGAAAAAATGTTTCTTAAGCTGAACAAAATCAGTTTTATATGACAAGAATAGAATTTAGAAAGACATTATCAGATTGAAGCGATAAAAGGTGACCTCCCAATTCCACATAATTTATAAATTACGATAGCAGTTGTTGGGAGGAAATTATGATATATTGATATGAACACTTCTGTGGCTTATAATGAGGAGGGCCTGTATATATACTCTGTAAGTACTGTATTCAGAACTACTGCTGTGATGCTTTCATGCTTGAAAATCTTGACATTTGAAGAGACTTGATTACTCCCCCCCCCCCCCTTAACCCGCCGAGTCCCGACCGTTTTTTTTACCCAGCGTACCCCCAGATTCCGACCGATTTTCGACTTTTTGTTTTTTGGCTGAAACCTTCGCTTTTGGTGAGAAACATCGAAAATTCATAGTGAAATCGCGATCCTGAGGTAAAAAAATGTTGATAGAGGTGTCACTCAAACTTAAGTTTTCCTTCTTTTTCAGGGTACCTGGCTAAGAAAATGAACTATGGAAGGGTTGACTAATTCAAGCCACTTTAAATTACATATTTATTTCATTTATTTGGTACGAATTTATGTGTAGTAAAAGTCTATAATGGTTTTCACACAATAATATAGGCATTTATAATCATTGTTCACTTACCCAAAACCCCAGTATATGGCACCTTCCTTTACGACATTACCACCTCATCACTTCTGTTTGTTTCTACCTCTAGCTTCTTTATTTCTCTGTCCTCCACCTCAGGAATCACTTTCACCGTGAATTTTGTCATTAGAGAGACCCTGGGGCTACATACCTTTACTGGCTAGGTTGCTGCTAACAGGTGAATTGCCCAGTGTGGGGGGGAGGGGGGGAGGGGGGGAAGGGGGGTTAGGAGGGGCCAGGCAGTATCCCCGCTTGACAGCAGGTAGAGGAACGTCTCCCACATATGCCTACCAAAAATCACCCGTGAATGTTGAAAAATGTGCACACAATGGGCCTTGCAATTGCATGACATACGATGTACGTCGTTGGGTCTGTCCACGGAAAAAAGTAGCGACGTACATCGTACGTCGATGGGACTCGGCGGGTTAATCTTTTGAGTTCTTGCTGAATGTTTGGTTAATGTTCCTTGTGATGGCATATTCACAGTCCTGACTGTATAGTTTTCTTTGCCAACAACACCTTCAGTCCAGTGACATTATTTTCATTTGTTTTGTACTACCTCCACTTGATTTTCTATAGATTAAGGGAAATTTTTTTTTAAATAGAAAAGTTACATGTACCATAACATTCTTTAGTCCTGTCATTTTAAGTGATCTCCCTTAAGCTGAATAGAACTGTTGAGTATTGGCCAGATAAAAATGAGAAAAATGTCACCTGATTGAAGGATTTAAAGTTGGTGGTATTGAAAAGGGATGCCTTCATGTGGTGGCAGCTATCTAAATGGGTAAGGACAAATACAGCCTGCAGTCAACCAGATTCATGTTTCAGATGAACCTGGGGCTACAACAACTACTGCTACCACAGTGTCGATGGCCTCTTTCAAGTTTTGTATTATTCACCTACTGTATAAAGAATTAATGTCAGTGCAGTTGTCTGTAATTGCAGTGATTAATTAAAGAACCATTTAGAGGCATAGCAGTCATGACATCATTCTGTAATTCCAGTGCTGTACAGGTTTTGGAGTTCATTGTGCTTATCAATAAGAGATATGTGTCTTTTGAAGGAACAGGCTTATGGGTGAGAGAGACATGACTATTGAAGGAATTGTGGTTATGGGTAAGAGACTGGTATATTTGGAGGAATATTTGATGATGCATGTTAGGAGTTCTTTATAGATGTAATATGCAGAGTATCTAGGTTAATATACAGTTGAAATGATCAAATGAAATGCAGCTCAATGTCAATTCCAGTGTAGTTAGAAATTTAGCTTGGACACATAAGTAAAACTTGGAATTACTATAAGATGAAAATATATAATCCCATCCTAAGGTGGGAAAAAAAGTCAGGTTGGTGATGATAGGTGGAGTTATTACTTGTAATATACTATTCTTCTTTGGATTCATTGATACAATAACATTGTAATTCCTTAGCTCACAAGACAATTCTGCCGTAATTATTGTTGTCTAGCTAGGGCAGGATAACCCTACAAGTACTGATTGTGCATCCCTGATGGTCTAATTGTAGAGCACTCAAGTGGGTGGTGAGGGCCATATCATGTGCAATGGATCAAATCCTTAAGAGGTGACTGGAGATTTTTATGTCTTGTAAAGTAGCACCTGCCTTGAAGGCATAATGCTAAGAACACGTGTCAGGATGACTGCCTTGCCAGGGGCATGTGTTGATCTAATAGAGGTGACAGAAAGTCTTGATCAGGTAATATCAGCAAGAGGAGTCAGTTGGTCATGTACTCATAAATGTAATGAATTGCTTTAGCCCGACCTTGAACCCTCACATCCTAAAGAGCGTAATATGAGATTGCCTACTACCATTGCCATAAAATGTTGCCAGTGAAGTAGGTCAGACTCTATGATGATAGCTTGGTCTCAGGCCCCCCTGTACTCACAGAGGGGTAATAATGAGTTTGGTTGGTATCATTTTACCTAACTGTAAATATCCAGCTCTCAGAGAGATATTAGAAGCAATTTGTTGGTTGAGGAGAATTAGTCGAAAAGACAATAATCAGTGGAAGATACCCATTGGATGAAAGTAAATACGGGAAGTCTTCATTACAAATCAACTTTTCCTTTGTTCAGTTTTGCTTTAAGTCCACAAAAAATTGCAGACATATTGCCAGTTAACATTCCATCACTACATACACGATAATGCAGACTTACCAGAGTCTCTGAATTTATAGTACCATTCATATAGTAGAATTTGTGGTAATTATGAAACCATTCCTAATTTATAATGTAGACTGTCTGTACAATGATTTACTCAAGTTTAAAAGTAGCTAAATGTCTTATTCAGATTTCATACCATAATATGGGTACATTTTATTTGGTAATACAGTATATACAGAGCACAGTTCTGTGTTTGAATGTGTTGCAGTGTGAGTCATATCAGCAGGGAGCCCATATTTATGATCTGACTATATTGTTTTACTGAAGTAGAGTACAAGTACATTATATATGTAAAATGTGGAAATTGGACGTGTAAAAAAAGATCACAGATATTAAATTTGTATGTTGTATTCATAAGAGAGAGTACCGTATCAAAACTATGATTGTATTTTGTTTTATGACGATAAACAGATGGTTCAGAATGCTGTAGAAGCCAGCTTCTCACATCAAAAGAGTTAGTAAGGGATTGATTGTTACTGATATCACACCATCACTGAAGGAGTTTGTGAAGAAATATATTAGGTGCATTCATTTTTAGTTAAGAGATCTCAGATATGGAGGGTACAACAAATGGTACTGTGATTCATGTTTGCAGCTGTAAAGATACATCTTCCAGCAGTGTAAAGTATATTTGTGTGTGTACTTTTTCATTTGTTTGTATGTGCTTATTGGTGTGTGTGAAATGTTGTAGTGTCTGTATGATGTTGCATGCACTAGTCTGACTGTGCTATTGGTGTGCACAATTTTCATTGTGTACTATATATATATATATACTGTACTGATGTATGGATATAGTATGTATATATGTGTGTGTGCATATAGGTGAGCTGATAGGTTATGTGAAATTCATTGTACAGATAAAATACATTGATATAACTGATATGTTTTAAAATACAAAGCCAGTTGATTGAAAGAAAGTTAAGAGGAAAAATAAAGATTGTTTGATGATGTTAGCCAAGATACTTATGATATAATAACTGAATAGAAGATTTGTTTTTTGAACATGCATTTTGGAGATGAAATGTTAAGTCTTATGGCTAACTGAATGCTGCGGCAGAAGTGAAATGATTTAATCAGTACAATAAAACTGTGAAGATTGTATGAAAACAATATACTGTACTGTATACTCTGCTTGTGGGTACCAGTGGAATAGGATAGGTGAACCAGTAGGAGAGAGTAGTTGTGGCAAATGATTGGCAGAAGCAAAGGATGGTAAAAACATAAAGAAGAATAGGTTGATATAATGTGCTTATACACCCATTGGACAAGAACATCACAGACTAAACTAAGCATTCCTTGAGAGCTACAACAGCTAGTCAGATTATACAACTACCTTTTTTTTTATTTATTTATTTATTTTTTTTACTAATGCTTGTTACCTCAAGGAATATGCTCTGTGTATATTTTCCTCACCTTTCAGAGACAGAGAAAACAAAAAGCAGGAGATAGAGTAATGTTGTAAGCTGTATATATGAATTATCGGCCCAATATTTATATTTGCCATAGCTGCTCACAAAATTTTGCCTTTTTTCCCTCGCATTTATTGTAGCTACAGGCTATTGGCATCTGCTGTTTTGACAGCCATTCTGCTGTAGGAATGTGAATTAAACTTATCTAGTCTAGAAAAATGCATTTTTGCTGCTCATTCAAAGGAAATCAGTTTTCTAGCTCTGCTGTAAAGATTTTGAAAATAATAATCAATTATTGAGTTGCAGTTCATATGTAGATATTGGTGCAAGATGCATTTTAAGGTTAAAAAAAAAAAAAAAAGGTCCATTTATCTGAGACTGTATGATATGCTTTGAGTTACAATAATGGTTGACGTTCTATGGTGTGAGTTTAAAAATGCTGTGCCTGATCATTTCAGTTAAGTTACCATAACATTGAGAAATATTGTAATTGTACTCATTCTAGCCAGTTGTGTTGACATTTGTTGTGTGTTTAGTGCATTGATATTTATTATAATTATTATTATTTTTTATGTAGAGATTTTTTTTCCCTGTAATTATAAGATTATATTCCCCTTTATATGGGTGTTTGAAGGTTTCTTTAACTCACTGGGGCTGGGGATGACTTTTCATTTTATTCTTACCATCTGGTAATTTTATTCAGTTTAGGATTGTATTCAAACTGGATGGTTTAGGTATAGCATTAATACTGGGTAAATGCCATCATTATAAGAGGTCTTTTCTTAATTGAATAAAACCATTAGGTAGCAGCAAGTATAAGCTCAAATTGACATTACCAGAATTCAGTGTCTTAATATTTGTCATTGCTCGAAGGATCTTCTTTGAATTAGTAACACAACTGCTTACAGAACAGTAGGATTGAAAGGTGCCAAATTGAATGAGGGAAACATGCCCAATTGGAGTTGCTGTACACTAGGTTTTATATCCTATTGCCAGTTATTTCACAATGAGAAATATTGCTAAGACTCTTCTTTAAACACCTAAGATGAGCAAGCAGTATTCAAATATTTGAGTGTAAGTCATAAGAGATGTATTATACACTACCTTATTCCTGTGTTTAATCATTCCATTATCATGCCAATTTTAAAGGTTCATTTTTTGCTTCTGCCAGATTATATTCTGCTTAACCTGTGAAGTGCAAGTCACAGTTCAGGCTGTGCCAAATAAACTTTCACTTTAATCTGTGCACTCCACATTTTAACATTTTCCCATCTTTTGGAAAGCTTTGATATTATGCCTTCTTATTTGAAGGTGGTGTTTCTGATAATGGCATAAAATATTCATGATTTTCATCACCCTATGGGGTATACTTTATATTATAACTGTGCATACATTTTTATGAAAAAATGTTTCAAAATGTAATGTTAGTCATACAGAAGCTGTCATCCATATCATATTGTCCTAAGCTTTCACTGAGAAAGGCTATTACCCTTGGTTCTGAAGGGTTAAGAGAACATTCTAGAAGTGAAGAGAAAACTAAAGGTTATGTGTAATCCCTCCAGTTTGACAAGTATCGTAAGATGTACATGCCCGAAGTTAACAGGAATGAAATGATGATAGAGAGATGTCATTATAGTGTACTGTACTCTCAGATGTACTTTTTAGTATTGGTGCTACCTCATGATTTCTTTCAGATAATGAGAGCACTCTAGTAGTGGTGGGTTGTAAAGGCAGTACTGTATCTGACCTCCTCCAGTTGAATAAATCTGAGTTGAATAATCATAATGGTCTGGAGATAGCATGAATGAAATGTAAAATGTGTCACTGGATTGAAGGGGTTAATGTTTTCTTAGTTTACTCAGCAACTGCCATGCTTCAACAGCATATTGATCCTTTATTTTCAAAGTCCTCATTATTCATCATATCTCATTAACAGAAAACCATAATTGTATACTGTATATATTTACTCCATATTTTTAACAGTGAAAATATTGGAGAAGATGGCTAATGTACAAGAGAAGACTAACGTGTAATATGTCAAATATGTTGCCTAGGAAGAGGTGTTAGAAAACTTCCTACACTAAACATGACCCCTAATCGTGTCTCCCATATGTGTGGCTAGGAATGCATTTATTTTACTCTACCCTTTCCACTTTAACTTGGCCTAAAATTTGTCATCTCTCCATCTTAGAGTGCAATATCGTAATGAGATACTATAGTGCAAGTCACAAAGTGCAGTAGAGTGGATGTAGAATCATAATATTGTCTGCTTTTGGCATTAATCTCTGAGAAACAAGCTGCAAAAAAATAAATACCATACTGCTACCAGCTTAAAATAGATGAACTATACTGGAGAAACACACACCTGTAGTTTGGTAATGCTGCATAATAACCAGTTTTTCTACTAACTAGTGATAATCCCTTTCATTATGGAGTCAGTAGTAAACCCCTTGTTTAGTTGTGGTAAAAAATAAAATAAGAAAGTCATTGTACTGAGGGTTGCTAGATATTATTCCTAACACCATCGTTATGAGGTATTTTTCCAAAGCCGAATAAAATAATCTGGTTGTAAAGAAGGCAAAATGAAAAGGCATATCATACTGAAGAGGTTGATACAGTCCATTAAACGACTTCACACTGATGACATATTTTATGCTATGTTATCTGTACAACTGGATGATTATATGTGGCTTTTGAGTGTTTTGGAACTGGAGGGGCTAGATTAGAGCCTTCATTAGCCCTTTCATCAACAGACATATATCCTGAGCTGAATAAAATTGTCTGGTGGTAGGAAGAATAAATTAACATACGTCATCACATCAGATCAAAGGGGTTAGTCCACTGGTAGCTTTGAAAATTATCATCATCATCTCCAATCAGTTTTGCAGTTAATCTCTACAGCCAGGAGACGTCTCTTATGTCGTCATTGCAAACACAAGACAGAATTATTCAGCTCAGGCTGAACCTTGGAACTAGAGAGGTTAGATATATCCTTGACTGACTGCTTAACTACTCGGGGGTTCTCGTAACTAGAATAATATACTTTGGTAGCAGCAAAAATAAACTATGGACAGCATCCTTATAGTAAAGCTGTAAAAAGCAAGTCTAGAGGCATGTAGTAGGCTCCCACATAAGTCAGGTTACCCCCTGAATTGTACTTGACATTTCTGCTGAGTAGTATGCCTTTATTGTGTCTTGCTCTTGTTTTAATTTTGTTTTTTCCTTCTCATATTTCTTTGACCATTGTTTGGTTGTTTCAGCTTCATTGTCTGTAATGTATTCTTTTGAATTAGTGCCATATGGTTTTTGATACATAACACTGGAAACCCATTATCCAGTTCCAGTTCCACTGAGTAGTAGGGACAGAGTTGGAGTAGATACTTTGGTAGCCTTTCCCATGAAATAAACAGCATTTAGAGTAAACTATGAATTGGGATGTGGTTAATTAACACTTGTAGTCTAAGGAGACCTTTCTCATAATGTTTTAGCTAATGTCTTAAAGTTGTTGCCAGTTCCCCTGATTACAGTACCAGTTGTATGGAAAACATCCTTATATAATTAGTTCTGTGTGTATTTATTTAGTTATATTAATCTCAAATTGCATGGATAGCATTTGTTACCAACAGATGCATTTATGCTAAGCTACTTTTAATGAGCAATATTATTACACCCCTCAGAAGGATCACTATATTCAAATAAGTTGTGTGGCATTTTGTAGCATGTTCCTGTTTTGCATTTTTCTGGTGTGTCAAGAGAACTTTTATTATTTTTATTTTCTGGATCTCACTCTTCAAGTGGTGTGCCCATGTGGAGAATTTGTGATATATAATGTAAGTTTATTGGGATAAGTAAACGTACTGATACCTGATGCTGCAGTGTACTGGATGTAAAAGTCCTCCAATCCGACCACAAATCCAAATATCTCAATACTCTGAATTTTTCAAAGTGAAATTTTTTTAATTTTTCTGGGCTTTTTCAAATTTTTCTTTGGCTTGGACTTGTTCTTGGATTTGGAAGTACCTGTCTGTAACTATTCAGCTACACCTCTGTGCATTTCTGGTGATAAAAATAATAACCCATATCATTTTAAGTGTCTGTTTAATGATATGGAGTGGATGGGAAGTTGTTGAAGGCAGTGAAGAGTATGTATGAGGGTGTTAAGGCTTCAGTGTGTGTGGATGGCAAACTGAGTGAATCTTTCCATTTGAAGGTTGGATTGAAACAAGGATGTGTCATATCTACATGGTCGTTCAATCTGTATATGGATGGGGTTATAAAAGAGATACAAGGTCGGGCAGTGGATGTTGGAGCTCCAGGCCCTAGTGAGAGAGGGCAGTGTTTGGAAACTCCCTGTACTATTGTTTGCAGATGATACTGTGTTGTTGAGCGAAGACGAAGGGGAGCTGCAAGGCTTGGTAGATGAGTTTGGGAGTGTGTGTAACAAACGGAATCTAAAGGTGACTGTAGGGAAGAGTAGAGTGATAGTCTTCGAGAGAAGTGAAGCCAGTGAATATACAGTGAGATTGAATGGGGAGGATATGGAGAATGTGAGTGCATTTAAGTACTTGGGTAGTGTGATGAGTAAGGATGGAAGTCTGGAGGGTGAAGTGCTTGAAAGGGTGCAGCAGGGAAGGAAGATTCCTGGTTCGTTGAAAGCAGTGATAAGAAACAGGGAAGTGAGCATGGAAGTGAAAAAGTTCTTACATGACAGTGATACCAACTCTAACATATGGAAGTGAAGCTTGGACCCTGTTGGAAAGACAGAAGTCAAGAGTGACAGCAGTGGAAATGAGCTGAGAGGAGCATGTAGAGTCACATGGAGAGACAGACTAACAAATGAGGAAGTGAAGGAGCGTTGTGGTGTGGTTGTGGACGTGATAGCGTTATGAGAAACACGTTAAGGTGGTTTGGGCATGTGGAGAGTGAAAGACTGATGAGGAGAGTGTATGTGAGTGAGGTGGAGGGGATGAGAGGGAGGGGGAGGCTGAGGATGAGATGGAGGGATGGAGTGGAGGTACATGAGAGGGGGGTGTGAGCTGGGAGCGGGGTAGTGAAGTGGCGGGGGGCAGAGCGACATGGAAGCGATTTGTTTGTGGCCACCCCGTGCGGGATTGAGGCGTCTGGCAATAGATAGATAGATAGATTTAATGATCATGTACAGTACATATTTCTAATGTTTTCAAAGGTCCCTCCCAATAGTCTGGAAAAATCAACACTCTTGTCCAAAAGACCCTCAGTCCCCTGCCATTTGGATTACAGGACTTTTACTGTATATGGGTTGTAGCTGCTGAATGGTGATTTGTATCTCCATTAAGTCTGTTGTTTTCTGAAAATTTGCAACAGCATATATTGTCATTGATTCGATAGTTTTTGTTTTGATTTCGTAGATCTGTGGGTATGTTCACACTGATACTGGAATTGGGTATATTTTGATGCAGATTATCCAGTCATATGGTTAAGATTAATAATTTGGAAGAGGAACACTGTGATTCACTGAGCCATATTCTGGGCAGACTGATTCTTACTGCCAGACATAATTTAGGTAACAGTAGGGAACAGAATACCCAAAGTGTTGTGCTTCAGTGGACATGAACTTGGTGGACTGCAGGAATTTGAACCAATAAAATGAGGTGCTCTTTGTCCAGTTTTTTCCCTCTTTCTGTAGGGAAAAAGTTGGTTCGCTTCTGCTGGGTTCCTAGCCATATTGGAATTACACACAATAAACAGGCTGACTCGTTGGCACACTCTGCTGCTTCCTTCTCTAGGTCTTCCCTCCACCCCAATCCAGCTTTTGATTGTTTCTCTCTTCTAACCCGCCTTTTCCGTGATCGTTGGCAATCCTCATGGGACCAACTGGTTCACAACCAACTTCATAGTGTTAAACCCTTTTTTCTTCCCTGGCACACATCATCCCACCCCAATTGTCAATGGGAAACAATCCATGCTCGTCTTTATTTAGGTCATGCCCGCCTAACCAGTGGTCATTTGATGAGCCATGATCCTGAGCCCACCTGCTCACACTGTGACTGCCCTGTAACTCTCCATCATCTTTTTCTTGATTGCCTGTCTACATTTCAACACCGTCTTGTAGTGTTCCCCTTCCTTTCCTAACTCCGTCAGCCCCCACAACTTACTGATTTCCTAGGTGACTCTCCCACTGTTTCTATTTCCTGTATTATCACTTTTCTTACTGCACTTCATATCACACATTTAATACAATTATCTATCCCTCTCCCTTCTACTTAGTGCCATATAGCCATATTTTGGCTTGGTGCTAATTTTTTCATTATTCCTTCCTTACTTCCTACTTTGTCCAGTTCATACAGACAGTCATCATTATAAGTAACATAACTGCTTAAGTGTTTTAAAAGATCACAGATGTTTACTTACAGTATATCTGCTACTGCACATTGGAAACAGGCATATCAGCTTTATAAGTAACTGTGAAGCTATATTAGGTAAATTTTTAATATAACTGAGGAACAAACGACCAGCTTATTATTACTATTTGTTTTCGTTTTTGAGGGATCCAACATGCTTGCATGTGTAAGCCTTGGTCACTGAATGGCAGCTCTCCATGCTGCTCAATTTCTGGCAGCTTTCCTATTTAGTCCCTTATCTTGAGGTCCCACTCAGTGACCTCGTCCCAGGTCTTTTTTGGTCTACCTCTTGCTACCCTACCCCTAACAACAACACTTCTCACTTTCTGCACCCATTTATCATCCCCCGTCTTCTCCCCATGCCCAAACCATTTCATTCTACCCCTCCGCATTAAAACACCAATACACTCCTGTCCCATCCTACCTCTCAACTCTTCCATCATAAACCTAGCCCCCCCAGGCCTCACACTCAGGGATGCACTGCACATATCATTGCCATTTCTGTACGTTTAAGCCTTCGAATATCTTCTTTCTTTACTGCCCAGGTCTCACTACCATACAGCATTACACTCCTAACACATGCCACATACAAAGATCCCATAGCATGGAGGGAAAGCCCTCTCTATGTCAGGAAAGGCAACAGCTCCTTGAAATTCTTCCACTCACTCCTCACTCTAGCCACAGAGCTAAGCTCCAGCCTCAACTCCAGCACATAGCATGTTTCCCAAATAACAAATCTCTTCCACACACTCTAGAGAGACACCAGCAAGTTCAGTCCTTTCATGCCTGGCAATCTCCACATGCTCTCCCCAACACACTGCATAATATGAAATCAGTGTTACCTTGCAGTCTGCCTCTAATGGTGTTACAGTTAGACTTACTACTACTTTTATTAATAATTATTATTGTTACTTATTATTATTATTTTGTGGTAGGTGGGGATGCTCACCATCCACTCACTCGATGTAGTGCTGCGTTGGGTGTCTGCCTTTTCGTCTTTTCCATCCTTCCTCTTCTGTCTTTCTTTCCTTCATTCTTTCATCTTTTTCTGCCTACGGGTGATTTACATTCCCTCTTCTGTCTTTCTTTCCTTCATTCTTTCCTTCTCCTTGTGCTTATGGGTGACTCTACACTGAGTGACAATCCAAATGGGTTCCTGTACACCAGAAAACCAATTACTACTTTGGGTGATAACCATACAACCAAATTATGGCACCTGGTGGTTTAGTGGGTAAATAAGGTGCTCCAGTCGGATTGAGCCTGTGTAGGTTTATATGCAAGGGGTGGTTGGGGTTTATTGCTCACATAATGCCACTCAGGGATGAATGAGGCTGGTCACTATCATCTTAAGTGTCAGGACCAACTTGCCTAGCCTCGGGTTCCTACGCTCCTCATGGGGCAACATACGACTGGATGATGGATGGATTATTATTATTATTTATTAATTTCTGACATCTTGTTAAGAAAAGACTACAAAATGTTGATTTTTACAAGGACCTACCAGTACTTTATTTCATCCAACACAACTGGACAGTATACCTCAGAATATGAGTCTAGCCTCAGTGTGAACAGAACCTTTTGGTGTAGCTAGCAATTTTTCAGTGAAGTAGCATATGTTTTATTTTATTTTTCCCATCCCCTGATGTTTGAGGGGTCATTACTAATTCATATTGATACTTTCATTACATCCACTCATTCGATGTAGTGCTGCTTTCATCACATCCACTCATTCGATGTAGTGCTGCTTTCATCACATCCACTCATTCGATGTAATGCTGCTTTCATCACATCCACTCATTCGATGTAGTGCTGCTCTCAGGTGACTGCCCTTTCCTCTCTTCTTTCCTTCTTCCTTCTTTCTTTCCTTCTTTCTTTTCTCTTCCTTCTGTCTATGGTACTCTGCACTGAGTGACAAGCCAAATAGTTTCCTGTACACCATGAAACCATTTACTGTGCTGATAGGTAACCCCATAACCAACTATGATGCCAGGTGGTTTAGTGGGTAATTAAGGTGCTCCAACTGGATTGAGCCTACGTAGGTTTATATCCAAGGGGTGGTTGGGGTTTATTGCTCACAAAATGCCACTCAGGGACATGTGAGACTGGTCACTCTCATCTTAAACGTCAGAATCAACTTGCCTAGCCCCGGCTCCTACGCTTCTCATGGGGCAACACAGGATTAGATGATGTATGTTAAGGGATCATTTCTGATTCATATCAGATTGTGTAAGACATCATTTCTGTTTCATATTGATGCTTCAAGATTGTTTAGGGGATCATTTCTTAGTCATATCAGTGCTCTTAGGGCCACCATTTCCTAAACTTATGAGAAACACATCCACTTGGAGCATTAACCCATTTAATCTGGCAACACAATTTCCAATTGCTACCACCAGACAATTTTGTTCAGCTTTGGAGAAACATTTTGAATTGAAGGGTCAGATATAGTCTTCAATTCCTCTTTCAATTCCTCTTTCACTACAGATTTCTCCAGTCCTGAATAAAACTGTCTGGAGGTTGTAAAAATAAGACAAGAGTATGGTCAAATACTAAAGTCCTTTCGCCTCTCTTGCATCGCTGAATTCATAGAGGCTTGAATGTGACAGTGAATTCAGGTGCATATTATCATTTATCTGTTTGTGATAATATGCACCTTTGTCCATTACATCTCATTCAAGCATCAATGAACCCAGCAATGAGGAAGAGGGAGAGGAGATGAACGGACTTTTGAATTGGACCATACATCATTGGAGCGAAGGGGTTAACAGCCACCATTCTGAGAGAAGTATATACAGTACGTAGTTCTTTATACTGCTTCTTAACCTTGCTCTATACCACACGCTAACATGGCAAACAGAATATTGATATAGCTAAGCCTTTACATTACCATCCTATAGACATGACATTCTGATGAAACTTTACCACCTCTTTAACCCCCTAAAGACGGGTGTCCTCATGATGTGACAGATGCTGAGGACGGGCATAATTGGCTAAATGTAAACAAACTTTTAAACCTTTGTAAAACCATGAATAATTCTATTGTAAAAAATGAGGTACCATTTAAAAGGACATACCTTCAGGTCTTCCATGAGGTGGTGTTGCAGCCTACATAAACTTTCACTGGACGGGCAGTGATTTTAGAAGGAGGAGTACTAAAATCACGTTTTTTTTTTTTTTTCACTCCCATGACCACTACCTGGCGCCTATACCACACTCTGATTTTCACATTATAATTACCATTCAACACTGCACATACTATAAACACTCATTATGTGATTACTGCAGTAGTTATATTTCTCTGTATTGGCACCACAATACAGTACTTGTACCACATACTTGCAGTGAAATACATTTCCAAAACCATTTTACAACACTATTTTCCAATAAACTGGACACTTCATATTATAATATCACAAATCACATCACTGTCACATCGCTGTTACTGCAGTGTATTTATTACACAGCGGCACTTGTGGAGAATAATGTCTCCATATGTATACAGTATGTAAAAATATAATGGTGGGGGGATGTTGGGGAGGGTTTGTTATTGTCACCCTATTCCTCCATAGTGCAGGAGAAGTTGCCTCATTGCCTGCGCTACTTTGAAAAATGGCAGCACTGCATATGCATCTTTGGACACCCGTCTCGTAAGGATTAAATAGGAAAAATATTTTAACTCTTTATACAAATATTTTTATTTAACTTTACCACTTTTGTAAATACAAAAACATCTATTCAACTTTAGCACTTCCTTAACCCACCCAGTCCCGACCACTTTTTTACCCAGCCTACCCCCAGATCCCGACCGATTTTCGACTTTTTGTTTTTTGGCTGAAACCTTCACTTTTGGTGAGAAACATCGGAAATTCATAGAGAAATCGCCCTCCTGAAGCTAGAAATGGTGCTACAGGTGATGAGTCAGCCTTACGTTTTCCCTCTTTTTCAGGGTACCTGGCTAAAGAAAACGAACTATGGAAGGGCTAACTAATTCAAGCCACTTTAAATTACATATTTATTTTACTTATTTGGTAAGAATTTATGTGTAGTACAAGTCTATATTGGTTTTCACACAATAATATAGGCGTTTATAAGCATTGTTCACTCACCCAAAACCTCAGTATATGGCACCTTCCTTTATGACATTACCTCATCACTACTGTTTGTTTCTACCTCTAGCTTCTTTGTTTCTTTGTCCTCCACCTCAGGAATCACCTTCACCGTGAATTTTGTCATTGGAGAGACCGTGGGGCAACATACCTTTACTGGCCAGGTTGCTGCTAACAGGTGAATTGCCCAGTGTGGGGGGGAGGGGGGGTTAGGTGGGGCCAGGCAGAATCCCCACCTGACAGCAGGTAGAGGAAGGTCTCCCACATAAGCCTACCAAAAATCACCCGCGAATGTTGAAAAATGTGCACACAATGGGCCTTGCAATTGAGTGACGTACGATGCATGTCGTTGGGTCTGTCCGCGGAAAAAAGTGGCGATGTGCATCGTACGTCGGTGAGGCTCGGCGGGTTAAATACAAAAGCCTTCAACTGCCTACATTGAATATGATAACTTCATTTAACTTTACCAATTACTTTGCCACTTAATCATTTTCAAAAATTTCATCGAAATTTATCACTTTCATTTAAATAAGGCACTTAAATATGAAAACCTTCAGTTGACTTCTGCACTTCTTTAAATACAAAAACCTTTATTTATCTAGTGTAAACTATATACAGGGATGCCTGGTCATCATATTCTTGCCATCTCTTGACATTTTATTCAGCTTAGGATAAACATTTTGAACTAGAAGGGTTTGTTAGAGTATTAATCAACTCCTTCAGTATAAGAGGCCTTTCCTAAGTTCTGTAAAATCATCTGGTCACAGCAAGAATAAATTAATGACGTCACCCAAGAGTCAGCGGGTTGATGTGAAAGGCTGCTAATATATATCTTATTTCAAGACTGCATGCGTATCTTATTTTTACAAGCTTAACTTATTGACTCCCTTGATATACTTTTCTCTGCTATATTCTTGCAACTGTGGTTAGTTCTGTTTTGGTTAGTTTTTGAATTGGAAAAATTAAATTTACCCTCCATCAGCTCTTTCACTACAGGTGTGGTCTCCCAGACTAAATAAAATCATCTGGAGTTAGCAAAAACAAAATGAAATACTGTACATCTCATGGGATCAAACAGGCTAACTCTTTTAATCAAGTGGCATATGAGCATTTCTGTAGCTTATTCTTACCACTACCATGCGATTTTATTCAGCTTAGGAGACTGCCCTAGTGGTGAAAGGATTAATAAAGTATCTCTGACCCCTTCTGTTCAAAGGGTCTATCGTAGGCTTAATAAAATCATTTAGAGATGGTGGTGGGGGAAGTTGTGTGGTTGGAGAGGTTAAGCAATCCGGTAATACACCAATGCTATGTGTTTTGAAATTTGTGTGTGGGTTATTCTTTGTGATTTCACTGTTAATAGTTACATAAGTTAATTAGGATTATTGGAGCTTATTATATATAAGATGTAGTTGAAATGACCTAGATAGTATTTGCTGGGTTTTGTAGTTGTGAAAATTTTTGAAAAGTTATTTATTCAAAATATTAACCATATCACTCTCGTGACAT
Organism: Birgus latro; assembly: GCA_018397915.1. Classification (NCBI taxonomy): domain Eukaryota; kingdom Metazoa; phylum Arthropoda; class Malacostraca; order Decapoda; family Coenobitidae; genus Birgus; species Birgus latro. Next base: position 78,938 of record JAGKTI010000513.1, read on the forward strand.
TCTGTATTATGATACTGCTGCCACCAAATGATTTTATTCAGCTTTGGAGTGACTTTGATCTGAAAGAGTTTGATGCCTGTATAGCCTTCACTGGTGCTGGAGTGGAATGCCCATACATTGTGTCACTGATATAACTTTGCAGTGGAGCTCCTGGATTATACAAATGTCCCTCAGCTCCCTCCCTGTCCCTCGCACTCTTTCCACTGAAAGGAGACTGGTGGATTGCAGGAGGTGGGTAGCTTAAGCCTGCAGTGCTCTGGGTTCATGTTAAGATAAGCCTGGGGTTGCAGCTAGCACTACTACTACCACTGTTATAACCTTCATTAACCTCTTGACTACTGGATGTGTGTCCTAAGTTGAATAAAATTGTAAATGGCAGGAATAAAATACCAGTAGAAAATGTTACTGGAATGAAGTTAATTAGGTTTTATCATTGGTCTGTCTATTTATTGCCAGACACCTTAATCCCATAAGGGGTGGCCACAAACAAATCGCCTCTATGTCGCCCTGTCCCTCACCGTTTCACTGCCCTGCTCCCTGCTTACACCCCCCTCTCTCATATAACTTTCCACTCCATCCCATCCTTGGCCTCCCCCTCCCTCTCCACCTCACTTACATACAGTCTCCTCATCAGTCTCTCACTCTCCATCTTCTCCACATGGCCAAACCACCTCATTGTGTTTCTCCTAACACTTCCTATCACATCCACCTCCACACCACAACACTCCTTCACTTCCTTATCTGACCATGAACCCAGTGCACTGCAGGCTTAAGTTACCCTCCCCCTGCAGTCCACCAGTCTCCTTTTGGTGGACAGGGTGCAAGGGATAGGGAGGGAGCTGAGGGACATTTGTATATTCTTTGTGATTTCGTTGTTGATAGTTACATAAGTTTTTTAGGATTATTGGAGCTCATTATATTAGTATATAAAAGAGGAAAATTCATTTCACAGACCATCACCAGTTTGCTTTCAGTAGTTCCTTTAAAAATTTTTTTGACTCCTTAAGTCCCATGAAGCATTTCTTTTTTTAAATCATATTATGTTCAAACTGTTTTACTGTGCTTAGGAGAGACTTTTCAGATTAGTGGATTTGATACAGCCTTCAGAAATGCCTTCAGTACGAGAGGCCTTTCCAAATTTGAACAGAATCATCCAGAGGTAGCAAATTGAAATTCCAAAAATTGTCACTGGATTGAGGGGGTTAATATTAAAATTGTAACTCATTCCTGCCCAAACCATGGTGGAATACCAGTTCAGTCCATATGTTGTGTAGTGTACTGAAACTCTCAAAGTCAGCTGTACACTTGAAAGCAATAATTAATCAATCTTCCTTCAGCAGAGTATACCATGGCTTAGTGGACAGTCATTACTCTAAGGTGAAACAAGCTGTGCAAGAGGGTGAGAATGGGGGTGATTTCATAGTAAGATTATAGGGACGTCAGTGACAAGACATCCTGTGGCCCCATGGCTTATGTCTGCTGGGGGGATTTTTTTTTTTTTTTTATTGCTGTCATCTGTACAGTATTCCACATCTGAACAAGAGACAGCATCACTGTGAAGCAGGGATCTAGCTACATTTTCTAACATTCATGTATCACAGTTACTTGGCCATTTCAGGTAATAACTGACAACCTCGATCTTTTATACTGATATTAACGTAAGCACATGAATGCTGTATGTGAACCCCTTGAGTCTAGGTAATGTCCTTTTTAATTTTCTCTTGTTGCTGCTCGTGGATTTTATTCATTGTGGGAAAGGCTTCATGTACTGTATTGAAGGGGTTATTAGGGCAATATCTTACCTCCCCCCCCCAGTCTAAATATTCTCTCCTAAAATGAGCAAAATCATCAGGTAGTAGCAAGAATTCAACACAGGATACTTCACTAAATTAGAGGGGTGAAGGTTGTGAAATGTTCCAACTGCCACACTGATGCTGTCCCAGATTCAGATGTGGCCAACTGAACATGAATTTGTTACTCTGTGCATAGATTTACTTCTTTAATAGCTTGTATGGTAATTCTGCCCTTATATTGTATAATTTTTCTGAATGATTATGACGATACTCAGGCCAACATTGAGAACATGCACTGTATCAATTTCTTGCACATTACTCATGGAACTCATTTAGTTATAGCCTGTCAGATCCTTAACTTTGCTTGCTTAGTATGTGACTGATGTTGCTGTACAATATTTGTATTTAAAAAAAATTATGATGAACATATCAGTGTTGAATATTGTTTTGATGTACTGCTTTGCACTATTCAGAAAAATAGACAAGATTCTCTATCCTTATTTTTCACTCATACTATTGATTATTGTGCTGCCTAAGGAAGGGCAACTTAATCTAGCTGCGACTACCATACTCAGTGGTAATTATGGTCAAAGGATCATTTCATCTTGTCGTAAAGTTGAGAAGAGAGCTACTGTACCTTTACTATAATTGTGAAAAGCAAACTATACTGCCTCTAACACATGAGGTATTCCTATGCAATGGCCAAACCATTGGCTAACTGTGGAACTTGCCATGCCTTACACAGGCTTTCGTTTTATCACCAAATAGATTCTACTGTATGCATGGCACTTTACTTTTGACTCTCTCTCTCTCCATGAGCATAACTTTTCCCCCACTCCTTCCTCACCAGTGGTTGACAGGCTAGTCCTTTTCTGGACATGTTTATTCCTTTAGTAGTGCTTTAAAATCACCTATCTGTTGGCACTATTGTGTCTTACGTGATTTCATGCTGAGTCTTGTCAGATTGGCCTTTGAGCCTGCATAATGTAGTGGTTCAGGTACTTCTTCTAATGATTCCTCCTGGGGCTACTTTTGCTCACTTAGCACCAATTGACTATTTAGCACATATGTTAAATGATGTATGCAGCCCCCAACATCCAAGGAATGTGTATGAATTTTTCTTGTCTTATGGCATTGTTCTATTTTCATTTTACTGAGCTGTATCCTGTATGGCAGTACTTTCTTTTATGCTACTCATGGTTTGCTTTTGTAGCCAGTTCTGCGTACTTACTCTGTGTCTTGAGTGACCAACATGTTTGTATATCTGGATTTAGCCTTTATTTATCTTTTTTCTGGTTTAGTAAGTTGTATTCCTGTTTTCTATATTGCATGCAGCTCCTGGCTTGTCAATGGTTCATGGTGCACCTAGCAAGTTAAGATGGTTCAAGAATGTCGGTCTATCTATCTTGTTATTGCCAGATGCCTCAGTCCCATAAGGGGTGGCCACAAACAAATTGCCACCATGTCGCCCTGTCCCCCTATCCCTTGCCATTTCACTGCCCTCCCCCTTGCTCAGATCCCTCTTCCTTGAACTACAAACAAGTTCAAGAATGACTACTGTTATACTTGTGTCTGATGATGGAGAATTTGGTTGCTCTTACTTAGGTGGCTTCACAAATCTGTTATTTTTTGTAGATGAGCTGTCATGGAATTACTGAGTGAGTAATTTATGGATGATCTTTTACATTTACTCTTTGATGAACATGTGGTCACAACAATAAGTTTTGGGGTCATATTTTAAGTGGTTTTAGAGATTTTGTAGCACCTCATCCTTGGTGATTCATTCTGCATATGACATCTAGTTATCCTCTTACACATTACTGTATCGATTCAATCTTCTGTTGAGTACTGAAGCTAGAGAGAGTTAGATGCAAGATAAAAAATGAATCACAAGGGGAAAAGTGCTACGAAGCCTCTTGTGTCATCTAGAACGCACCCTTCTATGTCAGGGTTAAGTTACCATATATGATTTCACTGATTTTTTGGCGTGTGCTGCTGGCATTCTGATGATAAAGTTAGTACCTGGAGAGTATCATATTATTAGTTGTGTAATGAAGTTATTTATTAACTGTGTTTATTAAAGTTGCCATTGTTTGATGCATTATGGAGTTATATATATACTGTGTTTATTAACATTGCCAATGTTTGATGCAGTATTGCTATTAGTTATGTTACCAGAACCTAGATTCACAAACAAACAGTTAGCCATTACCGTGTCACAGCTTAGATGTGTTTTCATAGGAAGAACATGGGGCTGTATTCCTGTATGTGAAGGAGGCTTTCCAGCACCTCGTCCTTACCAGTGTATTTCTTCATATGGCATGTTATCCTCCTCTTGTATGTTGTTTATGCATTGTACATTTGCAGCAAAATAGCATAAATAACAAACATGAGAACAACATGAAGTATGCAAAACTTTTTTTATTTATACATTCTACACCAGCATCAAATAACCTAAATAAACATGAGAACAGCAAGAACTATAGACAAAATTTTTCATTTAGGCAGAGGTCTTAGATAGTAAGAATATGGGCCAAGGCGAGTGGAAAATCTTCCCATCACTTGTTTTTCCTGCAGTAACAAATCCAAATTACAAGGGGAAGACTGTATTAACATCAATTATTTAATTTTTGTGGGAAAGACAAGGAAAGAAGAGCACAGTCTCTTCCAGTATCACATGTTCTTCTTGCAAAAATAAATTATAGACACACAAAGAAACTGATTGTAAGTTTATTAGTGAATCAGGGTGCAGACTTAGTTCATCACTACTGTACTTCCTCTCTCAAACATCAAGTGGGATCTTACAAGCAGAGGTCTTGCTGTTTACATGATCTGAACTATTTACTACTTACACTATATGAGAAGAATGTACATAATGTCTGACCAAATATGTATTTTATATAAGTAAATTAAATAAATGTTTGAAGAATACATTTCCTTTGGTTATATCCCTTTATTTTTTTTTACTCCTTGTTTGTTTATGGAAGCAATGTAGAAAGTCAAAATGGAGAAAGCCCCAGAAATTGATGCAGTGTGTGTGGTGAAATGCTGAAGTATGGGTGAGAGAGATCAGTAGAACTGATATGGAAAATATGCAGATTGGCCTGGGAGGAAGGTAGAGTCCTGGAGAATTGGAAGTCAGGTATAATTATTCCTCTGTACAAAGGAAATGGGGAAGATGAAATGAGTGGTAATCATAGGGGCATTTGTCTTCTCAGTGTAATAGGAAAAGTGTATGGTAGGATACTTAATGACAGAGTTAGGGAAATAACAGAGGAATTAGTAGGTGAAGAACAGGGAGGTTTCAGGAAGGGAAGAGGCTGAGTAGAGGCACAGGGAGGTTTCAGGGATGGATGAGGTTGAGTAGAAGAACAGGGAGGTTTCAGGAAGGGGAGAGGTTAAGTAGATCAGATATTCATTCCTAGGTCTTTAGTGGAAAAGTTTCTAGAGATGGGAAAGAAGTTGTATGTGGTCTTCATGGACTTGGAGAAAGCATATGACAGAGTAAATAGACATGGAATGCGGAAATTATTAAGAATAAATGGAGTAAATGTGAAGCTGTTGAAAGGCATGAAGAGTATGTATGAGGGGACTAAGGCTGCAATACATGTGGATAGTGAATTGAGTGAATTTTTCTACTTGAATGCTGAACTGAAACAGGGATGTGTTGTGTCTCCATGGTTGTTCAATCTGTGTACGGACGGGGTTATAAATGAGATACAAGGTAGAGCAGTGGATGTTGGAGTGGCTTTAATGACAAAGGGCAATGTTTCGAAACTCACTGTACTATTGTTTGCAGATGATACTGGATTGTTAAGCGAAGATGAAGGGTAACTGCAAGGCTTGGTGAATGACCTTGGAAGTCGTGTAAGAAACAAAATCTAAGGGTGAATGTAGGGAAGAGCAGTTATAGTCTTCGACAGAAATGAAGTCAGTGGATGTACAATGAGCCTGGATGATGAGGAAAGGGAAAATGTGAGTGCATTTAAGTACTTAGGTAGTGTGATGAGTAAGGATGGAAGTTTGGAGGGTGAAGTGGACAAGGAAGAAAGGTTGCTGGTTCTTTGAAAAATGTGATAAGAAACAGGGAAATGAGCATGCAAGTAATAAAAAAAGTTGCTGCATGACAGTATTGTGATACCAATTCTAACATATGGAAGTGAAGCTTAGAACTTGTTGGAAGGACACAGGTCAAGAGTGAGAGCAGTGGAAATAAGTTATTTGAGAAGAACATATGGGGTTACATGGAGAGACAGACTGATAAATGAGGAAGTGAAAGAGCATTGTGGTGTGTCTGTGGCTGTGATAGAAAGCGTTGGGAGAAATACAATGAGGTGGTTTGGTCATGTGGAGAGGATGGAGAGCAAGAGACTAATAAAGAGTGCGAGTGAGATGGTGGGAAGGAGAGGGATGGGGAAGTTAGGAAGCGATGGAGGGATGGAGTGGAGAGGTATATGAGAGAGGGGGGGTAGTAGTAGTAGTAGTTGTTCCCTAGGCAGTCTGGCTGATCAGCCCCGAGTCCCTAAGGAAGGCCATGGCAGAGACCGGGCTTTCCCACAGAGCTCTCAAGGAGTGTATGTTGTGTTGTTGGTATAGGTGGTTGTGTGCAATGCAGTCTTCCATGATGTGCTTAATAGTATGGGGTGCTGTGTTACATCCTGGACAGGCGTCAGCGACGCAGTCATCCAGCCTCTTCGGATAACTCAAGAGGGCTGGATGATGCCCGCATCTCAGCCTGCTCAGGTGGACCCTGTCCTCATGGGGGAGATAGGATTCAGAAGGATGGATATCAGGAGGCCGTGCATGCAGCTGTGTGCTGTCTTTAAGTGACTGAATGGAACGGTGAGTGATTTGAGTATGAATATGTTTCTGGAAGCTGGTCTGAGGCAGGCAGGGGGGAAGAGATGATAGTATTTGTGTATGATATCGTGTGCTGGGTGTTGTTTTGATGTTCCTTGGTGTGTGTGGATATGCTGCTATGTAGTGTAGTGGATGTTGTGGGTTTGCGGAGGCTGCAGCAAGAGTTTCGGTGCCTCTCATGTCTAGATGATCCTTGACTTTGAGGACTTTGGTTTCTTGGTGTAGGTGGTCTGTAGGTGTAGTAGCTGTGCAGCCTGTGATTATTTTTAAGGCCTTGTTTTGTATGGTCTGAAGAGTGTTGTAGTGTGTTTTAGTGAGGTTAGGAGCCCAAGCAGGGCTTGCATAATTCATCACTGAACGTATATATTGTTTGTATACTGTGGTGGTGGTTTCTTTGTTGTGTCCAAATGTTGTATGGGCTAGTGACTTCAAGGCATTGAGTCTAGGTGTTAATTTATTTTTGATGTTTGTGATGTGTTGTTTAAATGACATTGATGTGTATGTTACACCCAGGATTTTGTGTGTGTGTGTGTGTGGGGGGGGGGGTAGGGGAGTGTTGTCTATGGTGAGGTGTGAAATGTGACTGTTCTGCTGTCCAGTTTGTGAGAAGGGTCACTGTAGATTTGGCTGGGGCTATTTTGAGTCTGTTTGTGGTGAACCATTCATGCAGTGTGTTGAGGCAAGGTTGGAGGATTTGTATGGCTGTGTTTGTGTTTTGGTGTGTGTATGTAAGTGTTATGTCGTCTGCATAGGAAGCTATGTGTATTTGTTGTGTGTGGGGTGTGGGTATGTCATGCATGTATAGGTTGAAGAGTGTAGGAGACAAGACAGATCCTTGGGGGGACACCATTTGTGAAGTTTCTGATGTTCGAGGACCGACCAGCAAAAGTTACATGTGCATATCTCCCTGCTAAGTAGTTTGCTAGCCATCTTTTTTGTGTTATTGTGCACGTTTGTGTTGAATATTTTGTTTGTGAGGTTGTGTTGAATATTTTGTTTGTGAGGTTGTGGTGGGGGATGGAATCAAATGCTTTACTAATGTCTAGTGTAACAAGGAGTGTTCTAGGTGGTGGCCTAGCTGAATTCATGCCATCAAAAACTCTCTGTGTGAGGTCTGTAAGAAGAGTGTTTGTGGAGTGTAGTGGCCTAAAACCATGTTGTGATGGGGCTAGGGGGGTGTGAGCTGTAACTAGTTGTAGTACCAGTCTTTCAGTGACTTTGGAGGGGGTGCAGAGGAGTGTGATGGGGCGGTGTGAGGAAGGTAATGTGGGGTCTTTGTTGGTTTGGGGATAGTGATGATAATGCCACGCTTCCATATGATGGGTATTATGTTGTGTGAGTAGCTGTAGTTTGATATGTTGGTGAGTGCTTGTATGCCTTGTGGTCCAATGTGTTTAAGGTGTATGTTGCTTATGTTGTCTGGTCCACAGGCAGATGAGTGCTTGAGGTTGCTTATGATGTGCTTCGTCTGGTTGTAAGTGAAAGGTGCGAAGTCTGGGTCTGTGGGGAACTGTCTCTTATGTCGGATGATACGTTGGTTGTCACAATGAGGGTTTAGATGGCTGACATGTGAAAAGTGATTGATGAGAGTGTCTGCTTGTTGTTTGTTTGAAGGAATAGTGTCTGTTGTTGTGATGGCAGTGTGTGATTGTGTAGTGTTGCTGTTGGATAGTGTGATGCTGTTTAGTGTTTTGTAGAGTTTGCTGGTATTTGTTTTGTGATCAAGTGTTTGGAGATAATTATTCCAATTTAGTGTTTGCTGTTCTGATATTTTATTGTTTATTTGAGTGTTGAGTTCTTGTATTTGTTGTATGGTGTCATGCGTATGTGGTATTCGGGAGTGTCGTAGTGTGTCCCGTTGTCTGATGAGGCCTTGAATTTCTGGTGTGAAATTGGGGTTGTGTCTTTTTCCGTTGCTTCTGGGGATGTGTCTTTTGTCTGCGTTTTGCATAATTGTATTGAAAGTGTGCATAGCGGTGTTGATGTTTGTGATGGATGTACTGTTTAATGTTTCAAAGTGTTGTTCTGTTTCAGTTATGAAGGCCTCCCAGTTGACTCTCTTATAATCAGTGTAAGTGTGTCTGTGGCCAGCTGGGGTGATTCTGGTTTTGGTAGTGATGATGATCGGGACTCTCCAGGAAGTTGTGGGGGCGACGTTTGGGGAACAGAAAGTGATGTTTGGGGATGATGGGAGGAAGAGGGCTTGGTGTGGGATATGGGTATGAAGATTGGGATGATTGAGTATGAAAAGGTGATCTGTCTGGGTTTGTAGTGCCAGCCCTCTGTCTGTGTCAGGGTTGTTGACATACCAGGCCGACGCCTTGGCGTTGGAATCACCACCCAGGATGATGTTGGGTATGTTAGTGATGTGGTGTATTTGTGGAGAGTAACTGTGTGGTACTGTGGGGGATGACTAGGAGGGAATGTACATGTTGGCGATTGTCGTGTGTGATTTGTTACCAGTGCTTATTTTAATTGACTGTATTTCTGTCGTAGTGTCATGCAGGGGGAGAAGTGACTTTGTGTGTGCACTGGTGGGGGAAGAAGTGACTTTGTGTGTGCACAGATTTGTGTACCAGCGTGATGAGTCCACCGCCACCACCGTCGACCCGGTCCTGTCTGATGGTGGTGAAATTATGAAATGTAGGTGTTTTTTGTGTTGTGCGTAGTTTTGTTTCTTGTAATATGGCAATATGTATGTTGTGTTGTTTGATGAATTGTGTGATTTTTTTTTTTTCTGTTTATGCCATCTATGTTTAGTTGGAGAATGTTTATGTTATGTGTGCAGTGTATGTTGGGTGCTGCAGCACGGAGGGGAGGTAGTTGTGAGGGTGGAGGGGAAGGGGAAGGGGTAGGAGAAGGTTGTGGTGGAGGTAAGGGTTGGGGGACCAGGTGATATGAAGGCTATTTGTTTGTAGCCACCCCATATGGGATTAAGGAGTCTGGCAACAGATAGACTGATAGATAGATAGATAATTTGTTTTTCAATATATCCACCAGCTTTAATCATCTTGTATGTCTAAGCAACTCTGAATCTGTTTATCTGTCCAGAGTTTTACTATACAACGAAGTGAAGGCTTTTGTGTGTGCGTGTGTGTGTTATCATTATCTTTGAACACTGGCATAACTGGTTGCATACTTATCTCGAACAAACATTTGCTTTTCTTTCATATTGCCTGCTGATGTGGTGATAGAGGTAAACATCACACGGTACAATCTTACTCTCACATAATACCGATATATTGTACTGACTAGCCACATACCCATAATTTAACTCACAGTTTCACTCCTTACTGCATATCCTCACAACTAATATATTCTCTTTCGTCTTTACCTGTCCCAAAATTTTCTTCTCTCTGCAGCTGATGGTACTTACTCGTGGCTAGCTCCTATTGGTGTCGATTTATTCTTATTCCCAGGACAGGCGACTTCTGAGGCTAAAGAGTAGATGCAGAGAGAAGACAGGGCCACCAAACTTGGCAGAAGTGTTGAGGGTCAACCAATGAGGAAAACCCTTATAAGAATAACAGGTCAAAAGGCCAAGGTCACAGGGCAATTAAACACTGACCCTGACCTTTGATCTTAATCCCAAGCTAGTACATATTCTAGTGTGAATCTATTGTTAAAACCTGTATATCATTCACGAAGGAAAGATGACAGTTTTAGACTAAGAGGAAAAGGGTATAGCACCTTATAGTCGAACATACTGCCAGACTCACATAGCACCTTATGGTCTAACATATTCTCACGCTCATATAGTACCTTCAGTCTAACATACACTCATATAGCACTTTATAGTTAACATATACTCCCACACTCATATAGCATCTCATACTCTAACATACTCTCACACTGGCACCTAAGTCTTCTACATATATCACCTTTCACCATCATTCCACATAAACTCCGCTCAGTTTTACTGCTACAACAAGATGAGTCGAGGGGAAAAAAAGGGAAACCATTCTTCTTCCCTCCGAACGCTTGACCCCGTTGGTATGCCTTTCTCTCTCTCTCTCTCTCTCTCTCTCTCTCTCTCTCTCTCTCTCTCTCTCTCTCGTGTGTGTGTGTGTGTGTGTGTGTGTGTGTGTGTGTGTGTGTGTGTGTGTGTGTGTGTGTGTGTGTGTGTGTGTGTGTGTGTGTGTCCTATTTTCGCCTGTTGTTGAGAGTGCGCTTTCCATGTATGTATATATACATCTATGTATGTTTGTTTTTCCTCGTTTGTTTGTTTATGTTTTCTTTCGTGTTTTTCCATGATCTCTTGTTGTTTGTACCATTGTTTATTTTTTTGTTTCTTTTCTCG
>JAGKTI010000513.1:119911-130844 GCA_018397915.1 Birgus latro
GGGGAGGGGGTGTCGGCTGGGGGTTGGGGGATGGATGGGGGATCTTCCTGCCCCACCTTCTTCAGTGATATCAGCTGCACGGAAAGGGAGGATTGGAACCTGAGGGAAGACAGAAAATTGTGGTGGTATTATGCAGAGTACTCGTATATTGCGCTCTCCATTCTTGCGTGTTGTGGTGACGGCTCAGTTTGCTTTTGTGAGGAGTGAACACGTTTTGGCTGATTCGTGAAATTACGGATCAGTCATGCAATCTTTGAACGTGTGCAGGCAGGTAAGTTGGTAAGTAGAAAGGAATTTGCACTGATAATATAAATCCCATTAATAAGTGAAGTGGTGCTGGAAAAGGACGCCTCCAAGTGGTGACACTGATTTGTCGAGGTGGTGGAGTTGCCCGTTTATGCAAACGTCCCTCAGTCCTTCCCTGTCCCATGAATGGAGGAGGATTTGGCATTAGCAAGAATAAAGAGAGAAATCCCAAAATGATGAAGAAAAATAGTGTGTCGGTAGTCAGAAACAAAAGAAAAATAGGGTGTCAGTGTAGAAGAGATGTAGTAAGAATAAGAGTGGTGTTGCAGGAATAAGGGTGATGCAACATGAGTAAGGGTGATACAACAAGAATATGGGTGATACAACAAGAATAAAGATTATGCAGCATGAATTAAGATGATGCAACAAGGTTAAGGAAGATGCAAGAAGAATAAATGAGATGGAAAATGAATAAACGTGATGCTACATAAATAAGGGAGATGCAACATGAATAAGGGTGATGCAACAAGAACAAAGGTGATGCACTAAGAATAATGGTGATGCAACAAGAATAAGGGAGATGCAACACGAGTATGGGCAACAAGAATAATCCCCTCCAAGCCTTCACCTGCAGTAGGTGGTTAACGAGGTAGTATCATGGATGGTCAGGGCTGGTAATCCTGGCTCCACATCACGGGTCCTTCCTGACACGTTACTCGAACAAACACAGAACAGTTCGTGCAAACCCAACCCACAGCAGGAGACTCTATGTAACGTAGGGGCTCACAGCAAACACAAATAAAACCAGAAATAGCCCTTAAAAGAGTTCCGCAAAAATACCACAGTTACCCCCCCCCCCCACCTTTTTCTGTAAAAATACCAGAATCTGCCCTAAAATCGTTTTCAGTAATGATACCGGACACTCCCGGTTGCTAGGCAGTAGTTTAGCTAAGAACCATTTCCTCCTCCTCCCCCTCCTCCTCATTATCATCATCATCAACCTTGCAATTACCATCATCATCATCACCATCATCATCAACATCATCACTTGCCCCGAGAAATTCCGTGCCTCTCCCAGCCTGCAGAGTGGAAAAAAAAAATCATTCTTTTCTTGTAACGTGGCATACAACGTGCAGTGTGGTATCCATCTCCCTCTCTCTCTCTGCATTCTATCCATTTATCTACTCGCCTGTCTATCTATACTCATCCATCTGTCTGTCTGCCTGTCCATCTATCTATCTATCTGTCTGTTTATCTGTCTGTCTTTCTTTCTATCTGTCTATCTGCTTTCTATCTTAGCAGGTCACCTTTCCTTTACCACTCTATAAAATTTACCAGGAGTAGCAAAAAAAATAAAAAATAAAAAATGCGTAATCTCAGTGAAAGGCCTAACACTCTCAGGCTCCCATGACTCACTCTTAGCCGAATAAAATAGTGTGGCGTGACTGTAAAAGAGAGTTACCCCAATCATGTGGGAGTTGATTAGGCGGCATTATGATCCGCCACGATATTAGAAACTTCATAAATTCAACAACACCCCTGAGACATGCTCGTTCCTAAGACGTGAACAGTCGGTAAAGAAGTGATTTAACGTACCCTTTTCACTTTAATTTGGCCTAGAATTCCCATCTCCCTGTCTTGAATGCCCAGTTGTAACAATGGCTTGGCACTGGATATGATGCTGGTCACGAAGAAGTGTTGTTGAAAGGAGGTATGTAGCACCTTTTTCTGCCATTGAGCTGCACGAAATACACCATATAAGGACGAAAATCTGGGTCAACTTGAGGTGAAAGAACTACAAAGACGGGTAGAGAATTTCTTAACCCTTCCTTACTAAACAGGGATTTTTTTTTTTTTTAAAGACAAAACCCATTAACGAAGACTTATCCTTGTAAATACTTTCATTGTGCAGTCTGAACACACATTATGACCAACAACCTCCTACTGGCAAAGATATATTTAAAAGAGCGTCATTGTAATTTAGAAGTTAAACTGGTGAGAGAGAGAGAGAGAGAGAGAGAGAGAGAGAGAGAGAGAGAGAGAGTAAACCTGTAATATATACCCTAAGTTAACACCTTTTAGAGCTTCGTATTTTACGTTATGGTCATTATTTATACGACTTGTGATGTCTGTATTATTCACGAAGCAGGTTTTAACTCCATCGGTTTTATTCTCCATGACTTGAAAGCGCGTCAGGAGAGAGCTGAGAAGGGAAATATGGCGTTCGGATAAAGGTAAAGAAGAGAAACTGTTAGGATAAAGGTAGAGAAGAGAAAGTGGGTGTTAGGATGTTAGGAGAGGGGTTGAGAAGGGAAACAGTTTTAGGATGTAAGGAGAGAAGGGATATAGAGTTTTGGGAGAGAGGTAGAGAAGAGAAATAGAGTTTTAGGATGTTAGGAGAGAGATAGACAATCGAAATAGTGTTGGGATGTTACGAAAGCGGTAGGGAAGGGATATGTTAGAGAGACAGAGAGGGGGGGGGATGTTAGGAGAGGGACAGAGAAGGAAAACAGTGTTAGGAGAGACGTCTAGAGAAGTGACATAGAGCGTTAGGAGAGAGGTAGAGAAAAATTTATGACCACTGTCGGTGTTAGCCTGCATGCCATGATACAAAAGCGCATTTAGAGGCAAGGTAGAGAATCCAAAAGGGTGTCCAGTCTTGAATGATACAGCCGTAACACATATCCAGTACGACGGTGGGTATTAGTGCCAAAGTGGTGACACGGGAAGGAGTATGGCACGTAAGGTGGCTGGAGAAGGACTATTAAACCTATGCCCAGAGCAGAACACACACAAAAAAAATAATTACTTCTGCTACTGCTACTACTATATACTAATACTACTAACAATGTAACACATACATTATGTGATGACGGTGGTGGTTAGCTGGAGTGGTGATGTGTAGCAGCGATGTGGAATGCAACAGAGTGTAGTGCAGGGTGATGTGGAGTTGAACAGAGTGAAGAGCAGAATATAATGCAGACGAGCAGAATGATGAGTTGAGCAGAGTGATGCGCAGACTGGTGTTGACTTAAGCAGATTGAAGAGCAGAGTGATATGGACTTGACAGAGTCAGAAGCAGAGTGACGGAGCTGAGCAAAGTGAGGAGCTGAATGAGAAGCTAATGTTGTACTGAGGAGGTGCAATGGTAGACTAAACCAACCACCACCTCGCCTCGCCCGCACACTCTTCATACTCTGATGTCTTGTGTCACCCTGACTCGTTTTAGAGGACGTAAACCTCAACCATCAGGAAATTTCCTTTACATTGCAGAGCATATCTCGTGACTCAGAGGCAAAGTGAGACAGTATTACGGCCCTGTATTCTTCCCATGACTCTTCTTCGTTACTGGCACCATATTCCAGTGTTAATATCTTGTTAAAACTCAGCATTCAAAGTGGAGAGATGACAGTTTTTGTCAAGTGAAGTTGAACCAGAGTACTCCATCCGGACTAATGCAGCCGATGTACCATATCCATGTAGCTAACAATTACAGCTTATATCAACCGACTATACCCCTCCATAATGGCACCAGAAACCAATAAATACACAGGCATGAGAATAACTGTAATAATAGAGTAACGCTGCAATTATAAATTCTTCACCCACCTCCACCATCCCCAACTTCGTTCCCATAATGCTCTTGAGACGTCACTCCAAGCCTAAAATATTTACGTTTTTTATCAATATATTTCGGGCAGAGAATTTTGTGAATATATCATCAGCTTTTCAGACACTAATTTACGTGTAAATTAAATAAAGAGGTAAGTATAATATTTCTTGGTACTTTAAACATTAACCCCTTGAACCGTGGCAGCTCTCTCACAATAACCACTGCTCTTCTAGATCTGCCAGCATCCGTCAGTCATAACATCCGTCGTGCTCAGTACCTCCACACTTCACTTGTCTTCAGCTCTCCAATGGAGTATGACCGATATTTTTGTCTGATGCACAAAAAGGATCAACTCTTCACTGCCTTCCGCAGTCTCTCTCTTACTATCATCTCCAGTAATAATAATAATAGCAATAATAATAAACAGCCCTGAGATGTAATTTTTCTTACTTTGGCGAGCTCAAGACGATTTTATTTAGCTTAGGATTTTTTTTCGAATTGGAGGAGCTAAATTTTGGAATATTTTTTGGAATTTTTTTATATGACGAAATGAATTCCCCGAGCTAGACCATGACAGATATATAGCCCTGCAAGGTGATGGGAGAGCGCTACCTCTCCCAGCAGGGTAGCTACTCTGGCAGGGCGCGAACTCTTTATCCTTCGGTCTTGAGCCAGGCGCTCTACCACTGAGCCACCCTGCCCCTATGAGGAGTTTGATTTCACCTTCTTTATACTCGTGATATCTTTCAGAGTCCCTCACTCTGATGACGTGCTATAGTCTTTCTTGCAACAACTAATTTTACCCACCTTCAGAGACCCTTGATGATGGAGGTCATTGAAGGCTACATGTAATGTGTTCCACTCCCCAAAATTTAAATCCATCGATTCCATCGTGCCTTTTTATTTTATTCCAGCAACTGTCTATTTTTGTAGCTTCTGAGAGACCCCTTATAATGAAGGAATTCATGGAATGTGTTTCTAATTCTTTCACTACTGAAGGTCTCTGGACAATCATCCAGTGACAGCACGTATAATATACTAGCCATCATGGTACTGAAAGGTCACAAGATCAAGGCTAGAAAGTAAAGTTGAAAATGGCATCACTTATAGTCAGAAGTACAATAAATTCTTGTCATCTTTTCTGTTCATTTTTTATATTGTCCACAATAATTTACAGAAACATTATCTATCCAGGACTTTCCTGCCTATAAAGCTATTTATCACTTCCCAATATTTTCAGTATCAATACTAAATGGAAAATGTTCAGTGAGAAACCATTACACGCATGAGGTCTTGCTATCCTGTATTATGTTCCACTTAACACAGCTGGTACGGTATATTCTGGCAGCATATTGCTTTCTTCACTAATAGAGTGGAATGGAATACAAGAACATTAATTTTATTCTGTATTTATTCCATATATATAAAAATACAAATACTTTGAAACTCAGCAACATATACAGGCAAGTATCTGAAATCAGTAGACATGGTTCAGTGGTCCTAAAAGTTCAGCCTAAAGTAGCACAAAATATCTGAAGAGATGGCTTCCTTAAACAATCAGTATTACCAATACCTTGCCTCTTCTCAAAACTCCGATGTAGTTTCGAGGCTGCTCCGTCTTTTCAATATCTCTTACTTCCTCAGTCATTCTACTCCCATTCCCAGTTTTCTCAGTAATAAATTCCTCAGCTATTTTCTTATGCAGCCAGAGGTCTTCCACATTCTTCATCACCTCAGTATCACACTCTACCACTCCATTCTCATCATTTCATCCAACTGTCCATATCATTTCCAAGTGGTATTGAATACAGAAATTTTAGAGAGAGAGAGAGAGAAAGGGAGAGTCAGCGCTCACATAATGCGGGAATACTGTCCCTGGATTGATTGATTGATAAAATTTTGGCACAAGGCCAGGCACTAGGACCGATGTGGTCATTCAGCGCCCAACAACAAGAACAAAAGATGAAAGGCTATAAGTTAAATATCATAAAATATGTCACAATCTAACAAAAATTTCACTACCTTAAAAATATTGGCAGAAATACCTAAAATGTCTGAGACACTGTGAGTATCAAAACCTGCAGTGCTCCGTGGAATTAAAAATCTTCTGCAGTGAACTAATAGGTGCTCCACCGTCACAGGGACGTGACAAACCTCACATAGGGTAGGTTGAGCGCCATATAAGATGTGGCGGTGTGTTAACCGCGTGCGACCAATACGGAGCCTAGTCAGAACAACATCCGAACGTCTGCCCAGAGTACTGTCTGATGCTGGCCAAACCTGCACAGAAGGATGTATTGCTTTCAATTTATTATTTGTGACAGTGAGGGATGACCACCGTTCCTGCCACTTCCTCCTGACGAAATCAGATATATGTCGCCTAAGGTCGGCAAAAGGGACAGGAAAATTACCTATAATGCCATGAACAGCCTCCTTAGCGGCGGCATCTGCCTCCTCGTTGCCTGGCACTCCCACATGAGCAGAGATTCAGCAAAAATGAAGCCTCTTGCGGCGTGAAGCTAATCGGAACAGCCACTCCTGAATTAGCGTCACCAAAGGATGACTACTAGAAAAATTCTGAATGGCTGTAAGGGCACTCAGAGAATCAGAATATAAGGTAAACTGACTGTCCCTACTGTCATACGCTAATTTTAACGCATGAGCAATAGCATAAAGCTCAGAGGTAAAAACTGAAGTAGCACCATGGAGTCTCGCCTGCTGCACAGTGTCACCAGTGACAACTGCACAGCCGGCACCAACAGCCGATTTTGACCCATCCGTGTAAATTTTAGTAGTCGAGTCATGAATCTGGGAATGTTCCAGAAACAGGGCTCTAACTTCAGCTGACGGTCGCGATTGCTTAATACAAACAGGTTTGCAGACATGGGCCTCAGGAATAATCCATGGAGGGACTGGAGAATAAGAGATTTGTCGTACTTGGAGATTGTGAAAAGATATATCCTGTAGTAATCCATGCATACGAATATGAAGAAGCCTTGGAAAACTCCCGTTTTATGAGAACATGTTATAGGACCATATATTCACAAGTTAAAGGGTTTAATGGTACCTAAGCCAGCCCCAGGTTCCAACTCTGGGGTAATTTTCAGTTTTTTTCCAGGACATTTAACTACCTAATAAAGACTTCATTACATACAAACACTGGAGGATTCCTCACCTTGAATGGAAGAGGTTGTGGGCTTGCTGGGGGGAGGTGAAGTGTGGTTCCATGCCCAAAAAAAAGAGCAGAGTTCACACAGAGCAAGTGTGCAGCCAGAGCAAGGGGAGAGGGGAGGCTCAACTGGGGCAGGAATGCTCAGTGGACCGTGACGACACCCAGCGCAGACACGTGACAGCAAAACGTCATTGGCTGATGCAACCTGCACTATCACTGGCCGCGTTGTGTCTGTTCCCACCACAATATGACTCTAGTTTGCCAAGCTATGACCGTTTCAACCATAATTTGGGGCCTCTGGCCATATTATGTCTATCGTCGCCGCATAGTATGGTGTTCCTCCGCCAGCGAAATGTCTCATTTTTGCATTGTGACTAAATTTGGACATAAAATTTTGCCTCCAGTGTTATGTGAGTTTTGCGTTACAGGATTGCGTTATGTAAGCACTGAGTGTATATATAAACTCTTCGGGTAATTTGTACTACCTTAGCTACAAAAACACAACGCTGGTAAGTGTTTGTGTCATGGGTTGTTCATTCTTCCAACAACACAAGCTTCTAGCACAATGATTCAGTAAAAGAATACATTATATAATACTGTACACAGTATTGAAAAATATGTATAATGCATACAATATACATATGTATAAAATAGTGAATACAGCTATAGTATACATAAACACAAACTGAGAAAAGGCAACAATTACATTATTATAATAATTACATTAAAAATTATATATTACCCAGTAACAAACTGAAAGCTCCAAGTAGCTAAGTTTCTGTCTGTAATACTTAACTATTACAGCTTGCACTTAAACTATCCTTTATATACTTCATTATGTAAGGTATGAATTTGTAGGACTGCATGACCATATCAGCAGCACAGAATTGATAGAACTGTAGTGGCATTACTGTGATACAAGTTACAAACATGCTGCAAAGTGCATTTAATAAGCACATATGTATTAAAAATTTCAGAAGCACAGCTTTTCCAGAACTTCTAATGGCATGCAGCATCAATCTCTTGAAAAAAATACCATATTAAACAGTTTGAAATACCATTTACCAATCAGTTCTGCCTTACCTGTAAGCATAAGGCAACAATTTTTTTAAATAAATACTGTACCCATTAAGTACAAACAAAAGTACATGTTACTATGTAATTCATTATAATGATCTTTAGTAATTTTGTAAACTAATGTTAACCTTGAAAATATTTCTTTTGGCTGAGGCATACCTATGGTCTGTCTAAAATGTCGAGGTTGTTTGGGCGTTGCCCCTCACGGGAATTCCCCCTCCCGCGGCATTGCCAATTTCTGTACTGGGCAAATTATCGGATTAAAGACAAAGTGCTATGTCCTCACTCCCACCACACCATCTCTCTCTCTCTGCATATAAAATTTACATTTTATGTAGATTTATTTCTATAAAAAGTCCATACAGTTTTATGAATTATTAGGATTTGAGGAAAAGCCTCCTGACTCTGACTGTCTGGCTCTCTCTCTCTGCATTTAAAATGTACATTTTATGTAGATTTATTTCTATAAAAATTCTATATGGTTTTATGAATTTTTACAATTTGAGGAAAAGTCTCCTGACTCTGTCTGTCTCTTTTTCTCTCCTGGGCAACAGCTTTTGAGGGATCAATTATAGGTCCTCTGTTTGCCTTCTCTTCTAAGAAATACTTATTTACGCTGTAAATAAGTTCTTTTTCTCGACTAATGAGCAGACGAGGGCGAGTAGCAGGGATAGGAGCTTCCATCTTTGGTGAAGGCCAGAGAGGAAGTGACTTGTGGATTGACATGGTCAGTCTAACCTTCTAACCTGATCCACCCTCACTGACTCACCCAACAAGTGTGGCAGCATTGGAAAGCAACGTTGCCAAGTGCTGCGGTATTTATAAAAAGTTATTGTTATTATTTAAAAAAAATATGTAGACATTTATAACACTATATAGCCTTATTAGAGAATTAAATATATATATACAGTATATATACCGTATATAAATTTAATTTTGAAGTAGTAAATAGCTGACATGAGACAGAGAGGTGCGTGTTGGTATAGGCTTGGCAACGCCACAGGAGGGGAATTCCTGTGAGGGTCAATGTCCAAACGATCTCGACATTTTGGACGGACCATAGTGCATCATGTATGTATTAAGCTAATATACTATACAATGACTAAAAGCTCATACGATAAACATATCTACACATTAGTAAACTTGAAACATCAGCCTAAGAATGTTTTAAACTGAATAACTGTATATATATATTGCACTTCATATTTAGAGTACAGTACTTGTAATGCATGTTTTATAATGAAAGTAGGTTGCAAAGTCAAGAATTAAATGGTGAACCTGCTGTACATATACTGCATCTGCCAGATTCTTGCATTACATTTGTCTGATTTAGTTCTGTGGGAACTTTATACCGTTTTAGGTTTCGGGGGTTTGAGAAACCCAATTTTGCGTAAATGTCTCACAATGAATGGTGTTGCTGTGAGGGTAACTGCAATTCTCGCTGGTGCAAATACTTTATGTACTGCATAGGCCACAACAAATGTAGCAGCTCCAGCGGCTCTCTTGGTATTGATATCCACTTCGGTATTCTCACCTCCAACCTGCTCAATTTGTGTTGAGTCAGAGTCTAGGGGTAATTGTGCTGTACTATCTGCCTCTAACATTCCCACAGCTGCTTCCCCTGACACCTCACCTCCAGCTGCTCCCTCACCAAGCTTTGCCATGTTAATACCTAGAGTCTTGAAGATGCCAGTCATGTCTACTCCACTGAAAGGGAAAGTAAAATGATTATTGAATAAAAGATTGCACTATTCACTATTCTGATACCTTCTCTGCCTGTCTTCTCTCTCTCTCTCTCTCTCTCCCTCAGGCACATAAGATTCACAAAGATATTGAAATAAGTAAGCTATATGCACAAGTCAATCAACTGCCCATCATTAAAATAGGGATGCTGACCCCTTCCCATGAGTTCCTCGGTAAAAACTTCAATCACCTCGAACCCCTGTCAATTCTCTAGCTACATCAATTTCCATATTTTGCTTCGCTACACATTCATTTACCATATCCATATCTTCTTGGCCTAC
Organism: Birgus latro; assembly: GCA_018397915.1. Taxonomy (NCBI): domain Eukaryota; kingdom Metazoa; phylum Arthropoda; class Malacostraca; order Decapoda; family Coenobitidae; genus Birgus; species Birgus latro. The sequence goes on from JAGKTI010000513.1 coordinate 130,044, forward strand.
CATGCCTTTTCCTACTTTCAACCTCATTTACATATGATACACTCTTTTCACCACCCTACCAACTGTACATCCATTCTCCCAATATAACCATAATCATTTTGTTTCGTTTTTGAAGGCTCCAACATGCTTGCATGCGTCGGCCTTGGTCACCTAATGGCGGCTCTCCACACTGCTCGATCCCTGGCAGCCTCCCTGTTCAGTCCCTTAACCCTTAAGTCACAGTTACTGACCTTGTCCCATGTCTTTCTTGGTCTACCCCTCCCCCAATATTAACACCTCTCATCCTCTGTACCCAATTATCATCCCCCATCCTCTCCACATGTCCAAACCACCTCAGCCTACCTCTCCTCATCACAATACCAATACACTCCAGTCCCATCCTACCTCTCAACTCTTCCATCGTAAACCCAGCCCCCCCCAGGCCTTGCACGCAGGGACGCACTGCACATCCACCTAATCATTGTCATTTCTGTACGTTTAAACCTGCGAATATCCTCTTCCTTTACTGCCCAGGTCTCACTACCAAACAGCATCACACTCCTTACACATGCTGCATACAAAGACCCCTTAGCACGTAAGGAGAGTCCTCTCAATGTCAGGAGAGGCAACAGCTCCCTGAACTTCTTCCAACCACTTCTCACCCTAGCAACCGAGCTAACTCCAGCCCCACCTCCGGCACATAACATGTCTCCCAAATAACGAAACTCCTCCACACACTCAAGAGACTCACCTGCAAGTTCAACCCTCTCACGCCTAACAATCTCCACCTGCTCTCCCCGACACGCCGCACACATGAAATCA
>JAGKTI010000514.1:0-30680 GCA_018397915.1 Birgus latro
TCAACTGGTGAACATTTTTGCCCGACACACCTCTAAATCATAATTTTTCTGGTTACATTTTATTTGCTTCATGCTTTGTGTCCCATATTTTAGTGCATAGGCTGTGAAAAGGTGATTTTCTCGGTAATAATCATGTGTCTTCCTTTCGTTCATTATGTAGTCAGCTGGCGAACACCCCTGCCTTACTCACCTGAAAATCATCAATTTTTGGTTAAAATTCTATTAATTCATGCTTTATGGCCATTATTTATATGAATGGGGTCTTAAATAAGTGTTATGCATGTCCGGTAGGGAGGTAGGTAGGTGGTTTTCTGATTTAGGTTAGGTTAGGTTAGGGTCAAGAATGACCGGTGCTGTTGGTGAACAGTGAACACCTTTGCCATACCTAACTCTTTTTCTGGTAACAGTTTATTTATTTGATGCATTGTATCCCATATTTTAGTGCATAAGATGTGAGAAATGATGATTTTCATAGTGATTTCCATGTCTGATACTTATTTACGCTAAGCTGCCAACTCATGAGCATTTATGCCTTACTTACCTCAAAGTCATCATTTTTGGGTTAAAATTCAATGAATTCATGCTTTGTGTCCATTATTTAATGCATATGGTGTGAGAAAGGTTGATTTTCATAGTGATTTCTATGTCTGATACACTTGCTGGCAAGTTGTGAGCACCTATGCCTTATTCACCTCTAAATCATCATTTTTTGGTAAAAATTCAGTTAATTCATGCTTTGTGTGCATTATTTATGTGAAAGGGGACTTAAATAAGTGCTATGCATGTCCGTTAGGGAGGTAGGTAGGTGGTTTTCTGATTTAGATTAGGTTAGGTTAGGGTAATGAATGACCAGTGTTGGAGCTTCAGGGCCACTATCCGGACAAGACCACTTTCCGGTCATGCTTATATTATATCGGATAGTGGGAAGATTACTGTATTTTATGATAATGTACACCTATACAAGTCTACATTATTGTAATCTTGAATCTCAAATAATGATGCAAAACGTGTGTGTTAACGAGTGGAAAAGATGCCAGAGGTTTATATTTACCCTGGAGTTACCTGGTAATTTACTCAAAGGAAGAGGATATTCACAGGCTTAGACATACAGAAATGGCAATGATTAGATGGATATGCAGCGCATCCCTGAGTGCGAGGCCTGGGGGGAATAGGTTTCCGATGGAAGAGTTGAGAGGTACGATGGGACTGGAGTTTTTTGGTGTTGTGATAAGGAGAGGTAGACTGAGATGGTTAGGGCATGTAGAGAGGATGAGGGATGATAATTGGGTGCAGAAAGTCTGTCTGTCTATTGCTAGATGCCTTAACCCGAGGTGTCCCATTGACGTATGGGTACGTCGCAACATTTTGTCACAGCTAGACCCATCGACGAACCCGTACGTTACGAAGTTGCGAGGTCAATCATTTGCACAATTTTCAAGTTTCATGGGTGATTTTTGGTAGGCATATGTGGGAGGCCTTCTTCTATCTGCTGTCAAGTGGGGGTACTGCCTTGCCCCACCTGACCCTCCCTTCCTCCCTCCCCCCCTCCTCCCCACACTCGGCAGTTCACCTGTTAGCAGTGACCTGGCCAGTAAAGACATGACGCGCCACAGTCTCTCCAATGACGAAGTTCATGGTGAAAGTGATTCCTGAGGTGGAGGACAAAGAAATAAAGAAGCTGGAGCAAGAAACAAAAACAGAAGTGATGAGGTGGTAATGTCATAAAGGAAGGTGCCATATGTGGATGTGTTTGGTGACTGAACAATGCTTCTGTTGCCTATATAATTGTGTGAAAACCAATATAGTCTTGTACTACACATAAATTCTTACTAAATAAATAAATAAATACATAATTCAAAGTGGCTTGAGTTAGTTTACCCTCCCATAGTTCGTTTTCTTTGAGGCCAGATGCCCTGAGAAAGAACGAAAGGTAAGGCTGATTCATCGCCTGTAGCACCATTTATAGGCTCAGGAGGGTGATTTCTCTATAAATTCTCAATGTTTCTCACCAAAAGCGATGGTTTGAGCCAAAAAAAAAAAGAAAAAAAATCCGAAATTGCTCGGGACTGGGGGGTATCGGAGGTAGGAAATCGGTCGGGACGTAACGAGTTAATCCTGCAAGGGGTGACCACAAGCAAATCACCTCCATGTCGCCCTGTCTCCCCACCATTTCACTGCCCTGCTCCCAGCTCTCACCCACCCTCTCTCATTTACCTCTCCACTCCATCCCTCCATCTCATCCTTGGGCTCCCCCTCCCTCTCCCCCCCCTCCACCTCACTCACATACACTCTTCTTGTCAGTCTCTCACTCTCCATCCTGTCCACATGGCCAAACCACCTCAGTGTGTTTCTTCTAATGCTTCCTGTCACATCCACATCCACACCACAATGCTCCTTCACGTCCTTATTTGTCAGTCTGTCTCTCCATGTGACTCCACAGGCTCCTCTCAAATAACTCATTTCCACTGCTCTCACTCTTGACTTCTGCCCCTCCAGCAAGGGCCAAGCTTCACTTCCATACATTAGAGTTGGTATCACAATACTGTAATGTAGTAACTTTTTGACTTCCATGCTCACTTCTCTGTTTCTTATCACTGCTTCCTTGTTGTACCCTTTTGAGCACTTCACCCTCAAAACTTTCATCCTTACTCATCACACTACCCAAGTACTTAAATGCACTCACATTTTCCATTTCCTCCTCATCCAGCCTCACTGTACATTCACTGACTTCACTTCTCTCGAAGACCATAACTTTACCCTTCCCTTCATTCAACTTTAGATTCCGTTTCTTACACACTCTCCCAGACTTATCCACCAGACCTTGCAGCTCCCCTTTTTCTTCACTTAACAACACAGTATCATCTGCAAACAACAGTACAGGGAGTTTCTAAACACTGCCCTCTCTCATTTGGGCCTCTCCAACATCCACTGCCATATCTTGTATCTCTTTTAGATAGGAAATTGAGAAGTCTTAATTTTGGGGGTAGGGTAGCAAGAGGTAGACTGAAAAAGACCTGGGACATATTGAATGTGGCCTCATGGACAAGGGAGTAAATAGGGAAACTGCCAGAGATCGAGCAGCATGGAGAGCTGCCATTAGGTAACCAAGGCTGACACATGCAAGAATGTTGGAACCTTCAAAAATACAAAATGATAGATTGCATAGTTGTTTTACATAATTCCAGTCATCTAAGGTAAATATATTAGATGACTGCTGCCTACCAACAATCATGTTAATGTTAAAAGTGAGTAAAATTCGCTAGTTAATGATATATGACAAGCAGTGTTCCATGGTGTTGCCTTGTTAAGAGATATTCACCATAATTTCACTTGGCAAAGAACTTAAAAAATCTTGTCTCATTGCCTTATAATGCCATATACTGTCATGTTTATAACACATTCATTATCTTTGAGAACACATGCAAAGATAGTTACTCTAGTTTCAGTCTGTACAGAATTTCTGAGTACTTTCACATTTTCATGTCATACATGGATATTTCCATCACCACAATCGTCCCACAACACATGCACCCACTGTGTACTTGTGGCTGGATTGTTATGTTGCATACTTTTTTTTCACAGTACTACACTAATTAGCAAAGCTAAGACACCATTTTGAAGCCACAATTGTGGCAAAATCTGAATATGCCTAAACTGAAATAAAGAATGTAGAACTTCTTAACCACAGGAGAAAAGGAAACATTTACAGTATTATGGGTGACCAGATGCTTCATAGTAAGATCATCAGTACCAGATAAGTTTACCTGTCAGTTTTAGATTCTAGAGTCTTTATTCATTTGTTAGCCAATTATGAGAAATAAAAATGACAAACTTAATACTGTAGATTATGGTATTCGAAGTTTAGATGCTTTCGAACTTTATATGTTTGAATTTTTGAGGTTTCACTGTATAATGAAAGACTTACTGTACATTAATTATACAGAAAGTGTCAGCAGTCAGCAGTTTTATCCATATGAGTGCGCTACCCATTCTTCAGTTATCTAGAAACTGATTTGCCTTCAAACTGGGCATTTTTAAGCTGTGTCCCCAACCATGTACAGTATACTTAAAAAAATATGCAGTACAAATTTAGCCTTAGTTATTTTTCCAAAATTGCCATTGTTCATGTCATTCATGTCATGTACTAATTTACTGATGTTGAAATATATAGTGCTGAACCAAAATAAGGAAAAATACAGTAATGATAGTGGTGGTGGTGATAGAAGACCTGGGGAGAAAACTTCAATTGATGAATGTACAGTATTTGAATATACTGAGAATAAAGAGTTAATTACAGTGTACAAAGTGGTAAATAAGTGATCACTTACCATGATGGGACAGAGTGATGTTTGGGTGTCAGGGAAAGGGGACATCCATGGCTGAGGGGCTAGAGGAGGGGGAATGAGCACCGTTTCCAGCCCCTCTAGGGCTAAGGCTAGGTCTGAAATCCCTTAAAGCCACTCCCCCAAGCATTGGCACTGGCAGGTTGTGAGGAGTTGGGCACTGCGGAGGTGCCAGCCTGGGGAGACTGAGATGATGGGGCAAGCGTTGGGGCTAGTTTTGAGGCAGGGTAGGCAAAGATAGGGGTTTGGGAAGAGTCATTACAGTAATTTTCTTCACAAGCTGCTCCCTCTGTTCCAATAAGATGCAGTCAGTTACATTCTGGTGGGACTGCAGCTTATCTGTGTTGTGCACCACCATCATTAGGGCATCCTTGAGGCAGTCAGCAATTTCCAGTACTTGGCTAAGCTGCTGATGTGTGGGCCCCTCAACATGCTGTGGCTCAGCTTCACCAGCCCCTTCCTCAGCTTCGTAAATGAGGCTTTCATTTCGGGAGCAGCGTCAATGATGTGAAGGATGTTGTCACCAGTGTTGGCAGCAGAATCCTCCTCTGGCACATGCTGCCTGGCACAGCACATCTGTGATTGGTGTTAATGACATCTGGATATACAGCAGGTAACATGTTCTGCCACCCTTGCTGAATAGCCTCCATACTAATATCGGCCTGGGTGGCAGCATTTTTTTTTTTTCTCTCCTTCTCTCTCTCTCTCTCTCCATGCCTTCCAAAATTGTTTTATTGTCATTGCTTAAGGGTTTCAGCTGGAGGTGTTGGCAAGTCTTCCTCAAGGCCTGCCCAGTCTTCAGATGCCATTGCTACCACCTCAGTCCCACAGTCACTTGCCTCTCTTGTAGCTTTATTGGTGCTTGTGTAGTACAACCCCTTGAGGTCATGATGACCTCATGATCAGGAGGTTGATAACACTGGTGATGTTGGGTGGCAGGGAAACAACCGCAACAGGTGGTTGATGGTCAACGTGATACTTGTATTGCTGGTGGCCAGGACAGTTGTCCATAAGCAAGACCACTTTATTTATCTATTTATTTATTTTTTTCCGGCAGTGCCTCTTGGGTGTGGGGACATAAATCATTTTGAACCCCCTCTCCAGCACACATGACAGTGTTGCCCACCCCTTGGAATTATGCATTCAATGAATGCCCAACTGCTCCAGTTTTCATGCTGTAATGCCCTCAGCCATGTGAACTTATGAATCACTCGAGGCTTTACCTTACATTTGCATGTGGCCAGAAGGTAATGTGCTCTTTGAAGGCCTTGTACCCATGTGCTGAGTTTTCCTCCTTCATCAGGAAGGTGGAAGAGGGAAGACATTTCCAAAAATGACCAGTTTTGTCCACACTGAACACCAGATCTGGTTTGTAACCACGGTTCTCTACCACCCTCCCAAAGGAGGCAGAGAAAGTTTTGGCTGCAGCCACATCCACAGTCCCCACCTCACCACACACCCCCATATGGTGAATTTCTTTGTGCTCTTGGAGTCTTGCAAACCAACCCTTGAAAAGGGTGAAGGATTGTCAGCTGGTATCACTTTAGCACCATTTCTGTAATTTTCAGCCATTTGGCAAATGATATTGTTGTCCACTGTCATATTCACACCCCTCTGAGGGAACTGCAGGAAGACCTGGATAAACTATACAGATGTAGCCAGAAATGGAAGATTCCTGTCATGTGACTGAGGTGGGTGTAACCAAGATATAACCAAAATGGAACTATAAAATGGGAATGGAAGACATTGCCAAGACGACACATGAAAAGGATTTGGGTATAATGATACAGCTGGGATTATCACCAGGGAAGCATATCAGAAATGGAAGATTCCTGTCATGTGACAGGTGGGTGTAACCAAGGTATGACCAAAATGGAACTATAAAATGGGAATGGAAGACATTGCCAAGACAACACATAAAAAGGATTTGGGTATAATGATACAGCTGGGATTATCACCAGGGAAGCATATAAATAAGACAGCCAGTGAAGCATACAGTCTTTTAATGAATATAAGAACATTTAATCATATGAGTGATGATATGGTGAGTAATTGATAGTGGCAATGGTAAAGACCTAGATTAGAATATGCTGCAGTTGTGTGGTCTGCACTTTAACTCGTCCAGTCCCGACCAGTTTTTATACCCAGCCTACCCCCAGGTCCCGACCGATTTTCAACTTTTTGGGGGGGGGGGGCTGAAACCTTCGCTTTTGGTGAGAAACATCGAAAATTCATAGAGGAATCGCGATCCTGAAGTTAGAAATGTTGATACAGGTGTCACTCGACATTACATTTTCCTTCTTTTTCAGGGTACCTGGTTAAAGAAAACAAACTATGGAAGGGTTAACTAATTCAAGCCACTTTAATTTACGTATTTATTTTATTTATTTGGTACGAATATATGTGTTGTACAAGTCTATATTGATTTTCACACAATTAAATAGGCATTAATAAGCATTGTTCACTCACTCAAAACCCCAGTATATGGCACCTTCCTTTACAACATTACCACCTCATCACTTCTGTTTGTTTCTACCTCTAGCTTCTTTGTTTCTTTGTCCTCCACCTCAGGAATCACTTTCACCGTGAATTTCGTCATTGGAGAGACCGTGGTGCAACATACCTTTACTGGCCAGGTTACAGCTAACAGGTGAATTGTCCAGTGTGGGGGGAGAGGGGAGGAGGGTGGGTTAGGTTGGGCCAGGCAGTATCCCCGCTTGACAGCAGGTAGAGGAAGGTCTCCCATATATGCCTACCAAAAATCACCCGCGAATGTTGAAAAATGTGCACACAATGGGCCTTGCAATTGAATGACATACGATGCACATCGATGGGTCTGTCCGCAGAAAAAAGTAGCGACGTGCATCGTACGTCGGTGGGACTCGGCGGGTTTAAAAATGTATCTATAAATTAGAGAAATAACAGTGAGTTGCTACTATGGTGATACCAGACATGAGAGAATTGCAGTGTGAGGAAAGATTACAATGGCTGAAATAACCTATGTTGCAAGAGAGAAGAGAAAGAGGAGACATGGTGATGTCAACTAAGTGCATGCATGAGTTTGAAAAGGTTGATGGAGATGATTAGATCATAGGGATGGTTGAAGAACAAGTTTTAAACTATAAAGCTGACAGGGTGCTTGGGTGATGTAAGGAAATATAGTTTTCCAAATAGAAATTTAGCTAAATGGAGCCAGTTAGATGAAAGTAAGGTAAGCACTAAGAATATTCATACTTTCAAGGAAAAGTTGAATAGTTTTAATGCTGGAGACAAGGCAGAATGAGTATTGTACTCAAACCCTAAAAAATACAAACACAGTGATCCCTTGGTTATAACAGCTTTTGTTTCCACTGCAAGATAAAAATTTGCACATCTAAAGTTATAGCGCATTTTTCAGCTAAAAAACATTATCGCGTGCCCGTGCTGGGCTGAGCCCAAGCCTCTCAAACATTGGCCAGATGCATCATCCAGTGACATCACACAAGTGAGCTGTTGTCATTGGTCAGGACCTTTTAGACATGAAATTCACTTTTCATTGGCCCACACCATCACAGCTGGGGTAGGTGAGTTTTACGAAGTGTTGCCCACACCCCAAAGTTGTGAACAGCGGTAATCAGAGTCAAATGGATGATAATATTTACAATTATGCAAATTGTAATGCTCATTTTTGTGCTTAAGAAACTCATAACATATTATAGATAGAATGTGCAGATAATTTTGAAAGCACAGGAGTAGTGTGCAGCTGATGTTGGTTAGACCCACTTTTGTTTGTAACCAAGCCTGCCACTCAAAATCACAGACTTCTTCACGTCAGTTTAAGCAGCAGAAATATTGATTCACTTTCCCTTTTCACTGGTTGTTTTCTACATTATTTTAATAATTTGTATGGTGGTAAATGGTTGTTTACTGATGAGATTTATTTTCTGTTCTTTCAGTCACCATTCTTCCTGATTCTCTCATGTTTGTTTATTAAGCGTAATAGATGCACTTTCCAAAACCTACTCAGATTTGCTGAAATTTGTTATTATAAGCCTAATCTTATATTCATATTCTTTCCTTACCTAACCTAAATTGTCTTACCAAACAAAACAGTATAACTTAACCAAAAATAACCTAAACTAACCACACAGCCAAACCAAACTAACCACACCTTACCGAACCTAACATAACCACTTCAGACTTAACCTAACCTAAACTAAACTAATTTCAGTTAACCATAACCTAGCCCAGTCTAACCTAACCTAACCAGTGGTAACTTAACCAAACATACCAAAATACCATAAAATAGGTTAGGTTAGGATGATAATATTACAATAAAACTATTTACAAATTTGCATTAAAGTATTTATTTAGAGTGGAAATACACAAACAGACAAATCTTTTGCCACATCAAGCAGTCAGCTGACTTTGTTTATAATTTACTGATGTGCCTAGCATGGTCCAGTCATTCATGCTTTATGTGTGTACATATGTGACTCACAGAATGCTTGGTTTACTATTTATTTTTGATAATACACACTCATCAGAGTCTGCATTATTGACATTTTAATTAATTATAAGTAAGGCCATTGAGTGAATTGCTTTTGACTGTTGGTGGCCTTCATACCGGTCACCCCAGTCTAACCCATAGGCTTATCTCAAACCATGACCTTTGTGGTATAATGTGTAGGGTGATTTTTTTTATACAAAATATTTTTGGGAAAAAAGTGCACATTAAATGGCAGGAAATATGGTAGGTTTGGGGTAAATTATGGTAATTTAGGAGTAATTTTGTGCCAAAAATAGCATTCTAAAATGGTGTCTGTCTGTCTTTGGCATGCCACAAAATGGCATCCATCTGTTTTCAGTACTGTTGGGTATTGTAAACATTGTTGACCACCATTGTGACAGCCATTTACCACCATAAAAATAAACAGAGAAGTATAGAAAACAACTTTAAGAAGAAAAAGTGAACTGGCAGGGGCTTGCTTCTACTTAAACTAAACTGCACATTCACTTTAATGAGTCTGCAGTTAGGGGCAAGGCGAGTGTCTGGTTGAGGGTTTGATGATGTACATGTTAACCAAACCATGCATCTGTGTGTTTCTGGTACTTACCATAACATTATGTACTGTATTTGGTGAGTCTAAATTGTCACAGAAGGGAAAACTGGGGTTTGAGCATGGGATGCCTGGGACCAGTTAGGATGAAGTCTTATAGGTTCTGTGTATTTTTATCATGGAGGAAACTCTATTCTCACATGCCTTGTTTAGTACCATTTATGCACAGTAACAAAGGGATCACTGTAGGTGAATACTATCTATCTATTACCAGATGCCTTAATCCCATAAGGGATGGCCACAGACAAATTGCCTCTATGTCGCTCTGTCCCCCGCCATTTCACTGCCCAGCTCCCAGCTCACACCCCCCTCTCTCATGTACCTCTCCACTTCATCCTTCCATCATATCCTTGGCCTCCCCCTCCCTCTCCCCCGCTCCACTTCACTCACATACACTCTCTTCGTCAGTCTCTCACTCTCCATCCTCTCCACATGGCCAAACCACCTTAACCCGCCAAGTCCTACCGACATACGATGCACATCGCTACTTTTTCTGTGGACAGACCCATTGGCGTGCATCGTACGTCACTCAATTGCAAGGCCCATTGTGTGCACATTTTTCAACATTCGCATGTGAATTTTGGTAGGCATATGTGGGAGACCTTCCTCTACCTGCTGCCAAGTGGGAATACTGCCTGGCCCCACCTAACCCTCCCCCCCCCACACACACACACAGGTCGCCGACGTGGACAGACGTCTTCCTGGATCGCAGGGAAATAATCGCTGAATCAGCAGCAAAAGGAAACCAGCCTATTGTGATTGTGTAAATGAGTGCGTGAGTGGTGGTCCCGTCGGACATTAGTAAAAAAAAAAACGGGTGTTTCGGGATAAAGAGAGCAAGACACAGTAGAATAGAAAAGTTTCCATATGGTTGTATCATGGCGGAAAGCGACGGCGGTTTGTTTACGTCTGGCGAAAGGGAATTTGTGGGCTTCTCCGACGAAGATGCGAAAAATGGAAGTGCCAAACTGAATCAAACACGTGTAGCAGGAGTAGAAAAAACGGCGGAGAGGAATGTCCAGGAATTGAAGAAGGTATGGGTAGTAATTAGGGAGCTGCAGGAGAGGACCTTACAACAGGAGAGAGAGATAAAAGTTTACAGAACAAGCTGGAAAAAGTTTACACACGCATTGCGGAACAAGAAAGAGAAGTAACGGAATTAAAAGTGAGTAATGAATCTGCCACAAATGAAATAGAACAGCTCAAGAGGGAAAACAAGAGGTTGGAAGAAGAAAGAGACAGAATGAAAAGTAAATTAGATGAGTTTGATTCAAAATCAAGGATGCAAGATGAACATATTAAGGAAATTAAGGAGCAACAAAAGGGGTGGAAGAAAATTCAGGAGGAAGGGAATGTAAATTTGAAAGAGATTATAGAACAACAAAGCAAGGAAAAGGTGGAGAAAGAAGTGGTTAGGGTACTGAAAAGTAGAGAATCTTTAGTCAGGGATGTAGCAGACAAGAAAAAATGTGTAATCATTTTAGGTGTAAAAGAAAAGCGTATCACGATAAGATCTGAAAGAGAAAGAGAAGAATTGAATAAAGTTAAAGAAATAATATCAGTAGTCATGGAGGGTAACAATGAAGCCCAAGAAGATTGAAGAAGTGTTTAGGTTAGGTAAGTATGAGGAAGGAGGGGCGAGGCCACTGAAGGTGAAGTTTCAGTCCCAGGTAATAGTAAATGAAATCATGAATAGGACGTGGAAATTGGCAGACAAAGAGGGGTTCGAAAATGTCTGGTTAAGGAGAGATGCAAATGAGGAAGAAAGAGCTAAAATAAAGGAGTAAGTACAGGAAGCTAAGGCAAAAAACGAACAGAGAACGGAGAAGGAGAAGACAGTGTTTTATTGGAGAGTCATGGACCAGAAATTGAGGAAGTGGTACCGACAGAGAGGAGGAGAAAAGACGGTATAAGTAATAACAAAAAAAGTTTGAAGGTGGCGTACACTAATGTTGATGGATTAATATCGGCAATGTTAGAAATCAACGATTTCTTGAGGGTACAAGAACCTGATGTTATGTGCTTTGTAGAGACCAAGTTAAGGGAGAATATTGATATCCATATGGGAGATGGCAAATACAAATTGTGGAGAAGAGACAGAAAAGATAAAATGAGAGGAGTGATGATAGCAGTGAAGAATAACTTAAATGTAGATTCTGTGGAAATGGGAGATGGTAGGGCTGAAGTGATAAACATGAAATTAGAAACTGGAGAGAACTGTAAGAGAGATATAGCAATAGTATATGTTCCACCTAAGACAAGAGCATGGACTGATGATGAATACCAGGAGATGTTGTCAGACATGGTTAGTTGTTAGTTATCTGCAGAAAGTGATTGAGAAAAGCAGCAATATAATTCTAATGGGTGATTTTTATTGTAAAGAGGTGAACTGGGAGGAATGGGACTCAGGAGGTGACGAAGATTCGTGGGGCACTATATTGTTAAACATTGTGATAAATAATGTAATGACACAGTGGGTCAAAGAAGAGACACGATTCCGAGGTGATGACACCCCAGCAAGATTAGATTTACTGCTAACCAAAAACCTGACGTAATTGAATCCTTGAAATATCTGTGTCCTATAGGAAAAAGTGATCACGTGGTCATTGAGTTCCAGATGATAATAGGGAATGTGGTGCCAAGAGATGAGCTCCATAGACAGGGAAGATACAACTTTGGGAAAGCAAACTTTACAGAATTGAGAAAATTTTTTGAAAATGCAGATTGGAGAAAATTCAGAGAAACAAGAGAGATTCAGAGGAAGTGGGATATCTTTCTAGATCTCTATAATTCAGGAGTGGAAAAATATGTTCCAAGAGTAAGTGGGAAAGAATACAGGAAAAAGGAGTGGTTTAATAGAAGGTGTATGATTGCGAAAAAAGAGAGGGACATGGCGTGGAACAAATGGAGAAAGAGGGGTAATAACAGAACAAAGGAAGAATATAAAAGAACTAGAAATGAATATACAAGAATTCGTAGAGAGGAAGAAAGGAACTTTGAAAAAGGTATAATCGACAAATGTAAGGATGAACCCAAATTGTTTTATAGATTTGTTAATGGCAAATTGAAACAAAAGGAAGGAATCACCAAACTGAAAGTAGAAGGAGAGGTCTACAATGATGCGGCAATGCAAGCTGAAATAATGAACAAACGTTTCCAATCAGTTTTTACTAATGAAGGGGAGTTTGTGGAGAGGGAGGGAGTGACAAGGAATGTGGTGATAAAAGATATAAAAGTGGAAGTGCAGGAAGTGTACAAGTTATTGGAAACTCAAGATGTAAGGAAAGCCCCAGGACCAGATGGAATTTCAAATTGGGTATTGAAGGAATGCAGAGACCAACTGGCAGATAAGATTCACAGTTTAATTGTGTGTTCGCTGGAAGAAGGGAAAGTGCCTCGGGAATGGAAGAGAGCAAATGTGGTACCAATTTACAAGGGAGGAAACAAGGAAGAACCCCTGAACTATAGACCAGTGTCCCTAACCAGCATGGTTGCAAAATTGTGCGAGAAGATTCTGAAAGATAGGTGGATAAAATATCGGGAAGAGATGAATATTTTGACTGAAAGTCAATTTGGATTTAGAAGTGGAAGGTCATGTGTTTCCAACTTGTTGAGCTTTTACTCAAGAGCGATTGATGTGCTACAGGAGAGGGACGGTTGGGTGGACTGTGTATATTTAGATTTGGAGAAGGCCTTTGACAAGGTACCCCATAAGAGACTAATGTGGAAATTAGAGCATATAGGAGGACTGAAGGGTAACCTCCTGGAATGGATGAGAGACTTTTTGAGAGACAGACTAATGAGGACAGTAATAAAGGACAGGACGTCTGGATGGAGAGAAGTAACAAGTGGTGTCCCACAGGGCTCGGTGTTGGCACCAGTAATGTTCCTGATTTACGTAAATGATATGGTAGATGGAGTGAACAGTTATGCAAGTCTGTTTGCTGATGATGCCAAGATCTTGAGGAAGGTAGAGGTTGAAGGGGACTGTAAAATGCTGCAGGAGGATCTGGATAGGATACATGACTGGAGCCAGATGTGGGAAATGAAATTCAACGCAAAAAAATGTAAAATATTGGAAATGGGTAAAAGCACCAAGAGACCATCACTGAATTATATGATGGGTAATGAACCAGTCACAAAAGTGAGAGAAGAGAAAGATTTAGGAGTGCTGGTCCAGGATAGTTTGTCACCTGAAAAACACATCAACAAGATAGTTAGAGAGACATATAAACTCTTGACCAACATAAGAGTGGCATTTCATTACATGAATGAAGAGATGATGAAAAAACTGATAGTGGCCATGATCCGCCCCAGGTTAGAATATGCAGCAGTAGTGTGGTCCCCACACAAAAAGAAAGATATAAACAAGATTGAGAGAGTACAAAGAACAGCAACCAAGATGGTCCCCAGTCTGGCAGATCTGTCATATGGTGAGAGGCTAGAAAGGCTGGATTTGCCATCCTTAGAGGAAAGGAGAGAGAGGGGTGACATGATTGCAGTGTTCAGGACCATGATGGGAGTAGATAAACTTGATAGAGAAGATCTGTTTTTATGGGATAAGAGAGTAACAAGAGGACATGGTCTGAAACTGAAGAAGTCACGCTGCTTGAAGGTCATCAAGAAATATAGTTTTCCGTATAGAGGCATAGACCTGTGGAATAGACTGGGCAAAGAGATCGTCCAGTCTAAAAACTTAAACGAGTTTAAAGGAAAATTTGACTTATTGAGAAACAGAGACGGGACCCCACGAGCGTAGCTCATTTCCTGTATATCACAATTAGGTAAATACATTTGGGTAAATACACACTGGGCAATTCACCTGTTAGCGGTAACCTGGCCAGTAAAGGTATGTTGCCCCACAGTCTCTCCAATGACGAAATTTACGGTGAAAGTGATTCCTGAGGTGGAGGACAAAAAAACAAAGAAGCTAGAGGTAGAGACAAACAGAAGTGATGAGGTGGTAATGTCATAAAGGAAGGTGCCGTATACTGGGGTTTTGGGTGAGTGAACAATGCTTTTATCATCTATATTATTGTGTGAAAACAAATATAGACTTGTACTACACATAAATTCGTACCAAATGAATAAATAAATACGTAATTTAAAGTGGCTTGGATTAGTTAACCCTTCCATTGTTCATTGTCTTTAACCAGGTACCCTGAAAAAGAAGGAAAACATAAAGCTAAATGACACCTGTATCAACATTTTGAACCTCAGGAGGGCGATTTCTCTATGAATTTTCGATGTTTTTCACCAAAAGCGGAGGTTTGAGCCAAAAAAAAAAAAAGTTGAAAATCGGTCAGGATCTGGGGGTAAGCTGGGTAAAAAACCGGTCAGGATCTGGGGGTAGGCTGGGTAAAAAACTGGTCGGGACTGGGCGGGTTAATGTGTTCTTCCTAATGCGTCCCATCACATCCACACCACAATGCTCCTTCACTTCCTCATTTGTCAGTCTGTGTCTCCGTGTGACTCCATATGCTCCTCTCAAATAACTCATTTCCACTGCTCTCACTCTTGACTTCTGTGCCTCCAACATGGTCCAAGCTTCACTTCCATATGTTAGAGTTGGTATCACAGTACTCTCATGTAGCAGCTTTTTCACTTCCATGCACACTTCCCTGTTTCTTATCATTGTTTTCAAGGAACCAACAACCTTTCTTCCCTGCTGCACCCTTTCAAGCACTTCACCTTCTAAACTTTCATCCTTACTCATCACACTACCCAATACTTAAATGAACTCACATTCTCCATATCCTCCCCATTCAATCTCACTGTACATTCACTGACTTCACTTCTCCCAAAGACCATCACTTTACTCTTCCCTACATTCACCTTTAGATTCTGTTTCTTACACACTCTCCCAAATTCATCTACCAAGCTCCCCTTCATCTTCACTTAAATACAGACAAACTTAAAAAGCACTTTCTCTGTTTCCATTAACACATCATATCTCACATAAAAATGCCTTTCTTTATCATTATCATCACCTATTTTGACTGTATGCTTGATCTTTTCATGGCACCTTCACACTGTGCACAATGTTGACTTGTTAATGTTAAAATGCTTTGCATTGTCAACCACACTCTCCATTGCATCTTGCCAATGGAGACACTCTTTTCCTCTCGAGAAACAAAGGTGCATGATGAGGCATCTCATTAGCACCAGTGGCAGGTGCGGCAGAAGACCGGGAAGCCATAACGCATCAAAGAGCATGAAAATTATTATATGGCACTAGGTTCATTCGAGATTTTAATGCAAGTTGAGAAGCCAGGGGTCATGGTCAGTTGGCAGAGACAGTGGAGAGAGGGAGAGGGAGGGAGGAGGACAAGGTTGGAAAGTACACATGCACAGTGACCATCTGAGGCAGCAGTATTGTCATATGTAACTGTGCAGAACCTTTGAATGTTATCACTGACGGAGACTGGCTTCTAGGATTTTCCCACACAAACCTCTTCAAATCATCAGAAACAAAGTACAGCCTGTCTACCATCCTATATATTTTTTTTTAAAGCTGTCAGACAATAAATATTGCTTGAAAACTGCATCAGTGATTCCTTTGTTTGGCATTAACCCAAACTGCATCTTATCAGCTTTCACCCTTTTCCTCATCATACCTGCCAGAACTCATTCCATTACCTTCATAAACAGCTTCATGCCTCCATACAGTGATCCCATGCTTATAGCAGTTTTCATTAAAACTGCGATGTGAAAATCTGCATGCCTGATGTTATAATACATTTCTTGGCTAAAAAACAATTGTTATCATGCACATGAGCTGGTTTCTACCAACATTGATGATGCAGTGTCTGTGTTTTCTGGTGATTTTGAGGGATTCAAAGATGGGAACCTTCTTATGGAGTTAATCTCAGGTGGTGGAGACAACCAACTCCAGCCCCTAGCCTCAGAACACCTTATCAGACCTATCTTAAGTCTATTGTACATGTTTCTTCCTTATTGTGCCCTTTTCATAATTTTCTATCAACTTATCCAATTCGTTGTGTGTTTCTGTTACATAACAGTATGTATGTGTATAATGGGTCTAAATTCTCATAAAATGGAAAATCTGGCCTTGCTTTTGGGGTGCCTGGTAGCTATCTATATATCTATGGCCAGACACCATAATCCCATAAGGGGTGGCCGTTTGTCTTTGAGTTAGTTGTTTTGTGGGCATGGGGATAAACCTTCCATCAACCCCCTTCTTGACACGTTGGGAACCTGTATGATATGGTTATATGGTTACCACCCAGCATTGTAAATGATTTTCTGGCCTACAGGAAACCATTTGATTTATCACTCATTGTAAAGCCACCGGAAAAGGAAAGAAGAGTAATAAAAAGTGACAGCAAAGATGGAAGAAATAGAAAGAGAAGAGGGTGGACACGGAAAAAGAATGATAAAGGTAAAGGAAGAAGTAGGAAGCACTACATAAAGTGAGTGGATGATGGTCACCACCACCTACGACAGTGCTTGGTAGCAGTAAGGATAAATCCCACAGGTTCTGTGTTTTTGCTGTCGTGCAATTCCGTTATCACACACCATGTTCGTTGCCACTATGCACAGCAACCAAGGGATCAGTGTCATTTCCACTTTCCATGGCATCAGCCTTCCCCTTATATGCATTTACAATCAAGTTCTTCAACCAGTCATCTGGAACAACACATATATAACAGAATCACAGAATTCTTTAACTTCATATTTAAACCTATTTTCAGAGGCCATAAACATCTTAGCAGCCAACCCAGACACACCCTTTGCCTTCTTCAACTGCATTCCGTTGATTGCCTTTCCCACAGTACTAATGTCAGCCAATGGCCAAGAGCCAAACACTGTAGCTGCTGTCTTCAGTCTTTCCCTGCTCCAGTCAAACTCCTTACTCAGCAGCCAGTTTAATGCTGTCTTCAACCATACTTAATATCCTTACAGTCCACCACTACCTTTCTTTCATCATTCTTCACACACTGCTCACATATGATATCCCTGTTTTCACTAGTCATTTGTTTAGCCACCACAAAACCACATTCCTCCTTTCAGCACTATATAGTTTAACTAGTAAAAGTCTCTGATATTTAGAGTTTGCCCTATATATCATGTTTGTGACTGTACTCTTAGCTGCAAAGTATTCCTCTCTGTTACCACCCTTTACCTTTTCGTAAATAATCTTCCATTCTCTTTAACTGTGGCTACCATTCTTTCATTGGACCTCCATGTTACCTTATGTGTTGGTGTGTCCCTTGTCCAGCCATACATCAAATCAATAACTCTCAAGAGATATTCTTGATAGTTCTTTAATGCTCATATACACTTCTTTTTACTTCCCCATGCTGAGCTACCACTCTGTTTCATCTTGCTAAAAAAGACATCTCTTGCAGCTTGGTTTTTTTAATTCTGTGCATTCCTTCTGGGAACATAGGTCTTTTCTTCACTCTCCACTTATTCAGTACCATGTTACCTGCTAGTAATTTGTGTTGCTGCACACACACTTCACTCCCAAAACCCTTCACATCCTTTATAAGCCCTCTGTTAGCTACCTTGACCAGGAAATAGTCTATCTGGCTACTGTTACCCCCAGACTCATATGTAGTTAGTCTGCTGTCACTTTCCCCTAAGAAATATGTTGCACTCAACCACAGTAATCCCTTAATTATCCGGACGGTCCATATCTGGCCATGCTACGTATCTGTTCATTAGGCCTTGGCTCTATTATAAATGTATCTGAATTTATTTGTCCGTAACTGGCTTCAGCAGCCAGCCAGCCAGCAAAGTAAAAAAAGTTCATTCCCAGGCTCACCAGCCTCTCTGTCCATGTATGGGTAATAGACCTTAACCTACAAGCTGAGTGAGAATGGCTGTATGTATCCCTACCGTATGGTCAAAATCACCTGGCAACCCCCATCAACACTAACATACTGGCAGCATGCGGGGAAGACAGAGCATAACAAGCTAAGCAAGAATGGCTGTAGGGATCCCTACTGAATGGTTAAAATCCCGCACCCACCCTGGTCACTGGTATCATTCCAGCAGTGCACAAGGAAAACAGAGCGTAACCCAGAAGCTGAGCTAAAATGGCTGTGCGGGTCCTTATCGAACAGTAAAAGTCCCGTGGCATCCCTCCCCATGCTCACCACTGCCTGCCTTTTCTCCCTCCCTCTCCCTCAGTCCTCCCCCTCCCATGCGTTGCCCATCATCCCTGCGTGAGTTTTTTTTTTTTTTTTGCGATTTATTCAAGTACTATTGGTCATATTGAAAGTCCAAAAAGACCATGAGAAAGCTCATGAAATTCTGCATCTAGATATATGCATAGCTCTTGCACGGTGTGGGCAAAATTTTGCGCTATAATGTTGGGAATTTATTTGAAGGTATTATTTTCTCTTCAGCAAGCTCATATTCACTGCTTTTTTTGTACTTTTACTCATCAGTTTTGTGCATTTTTATTAGCTTATCATATAGTATAAACATCAGCGAAGATAATGGTATACAAAATATACCATTATGACCAATTCCCAGGGGGCATATTGCAATTGAAAAAAATGTTTTTCTTTGTGTCATGGTTAGCCATTACTCTTGCTGTCTCAGAAACTTTTTGAATTCCTGAGAGGGTTAGAAGTACTGCAACTGTCATTGTCATTGATTTTTTTTGTGGAATTTAGTTGTTTATGCATTGCTGTCTTGGTGTCTAGCATTACATTGATATTCCCATGTGTGTTTTGATGAGAGACTGGAGAATGAAAGACTGACTAAGAGGGTGTATGTGGGTGAAGTGAAGGGAGGGAGGGGGAGGGGAAGACCGAGGATGAGGTGGAGGGATGGAGGTGAGAGGTACAGTATATAAGGGGGGGGGAGTGAGATGGGGAGAGGGCAGTCAAATGGTGGGTAAGAGTGGCTTGGAGGCGTTTTGTCTGCGGCCACCCTTTGCGAGATTAGGACGTCGGGCTATAGATAGATACTGTAGATAGATAGTGTTTTGATGTCTAAATACAGCTGAAGGACTGGAGAACACTGCCAAAATTAGGAGGGGTACTGTACTTATAGGTAGGATATTTGTGAATTTTTGTTGTTTATGCATTGTTTTCGTAGTGACTATGCATTACAATGGATATTCCCATGTGTGTGTTTTGATGTCTAAATACTGCTGAAAGACTGCAGAACACAGCCAAAATTAGGAGGAGTGCTGTGTATATTTGCAGATTTTTTGTTTTGTTTTTTTGTTGTTCATGCATTGTCTTCTTAGTGTTTAGGAATACAGTAGGATCTCGCTAATAACGTCTAATTGTTGCCAGAAGAACACCGTTTTTAGCGAAAACGTTATTTGTGTAACATTATTGGTGCTGCCACCCCAGGACTTTTACACATTTGTCCCATTTGAAGCCTTCCTATCACTACTTTTTTTAGCTGAAAAAATAAGATTACAGTAATCCCTCCAATATCCGTTGTAATAGAGCCAAAGGCACGTCCGGATATTGGTTTTGTCCGGATATTGGTCCTGAAGCTCCAGCACTGGTTTTTTCATGACCCTAACCTAACCTAACCTAAATCAGAAAACTACCTTCCTACCTCCCTAGTGGTAGTGGACATGTATAGCACTTATTTAGGTCCCTTTTCACATAAATAATGCACACATAGCATGAACTTATTGAATGTTAATCAAAAAATGATGATTTAGGGGTGAGTGAGTCATAGGAGCTCAGAACTTGCCAGCATAGTATAAGTAAGTATTGGACATGGAAATCATCTTTTCTCACATTTTATGCACTAAATTATTGGATACAAAGCATCAAATACAGTAAATGATGTTAATTGCTACCAGAAAAATGGTTAGGTTAGGTTGTTAGGTTAGGTTTGGTTAGGTTAGGTTAGGTTAGGTTACGTTATGACCGGACATGAAATTCACTGCTTCAACCTTTTTCATAGCTGGTGCACTTAATAACCATGCATGAAAGAATTAAATTAAAAGCAGGAAATTATGATTAACACAATGTTAGGTTAGGTTAGGTTAGGACCGGACATGAAATTCACTGCTTCAACCTTTTTTCTAGGTGTTTTACTTAAGAACCATGCATGGAAAAATTAAATAGCAAGCAGGAAATTATGATTAACATTTAGGATAATTTTTTAACACATGTACAGCATGATGAAAACAGGTTAGGCATGAAAATCTGTATGGTAACCATAGGTTAGGTTAGGTTAGGACCGGACATGAAATTAACTGCTTCAACCTTTTTTCTAGCTGTTTTACTTAAGAACCATGCATGGAAAAATTAAATAGCAAGCAGGAAATTATGATTAACATTTTCGGTAATATTTTAACACATATACAGCATTATGAAAACAGGTTAGGCATGAAGTTAGGGTACTTACGAACAAAAAGCGGCCATCCTGATGTAATAACCCACTCTATCATCTCAGACTCTGACAGGAAGACATTGCACCTGACACACCTTTCCAATTGGGAATCACCAGCACTTCTCACCAACACTTTCACCAAGGTTTTTTTTTTATAACTGGAATAACATCACTTCACTGCACTGTACACAACAGTAAATTCCCGTGTGGTCTAGTGATGATCCCTGGAGAATTTAATCGCTGTCAGAGTCCGAGATGAGCAGACGGAGGCGGTATAGGGGCATCTTGGTGCGACGTGGTGATACACTATCCACTACAGAGGACTCCGAAGATAGACGCAAACTAACATCCAGTGGTGATTCAGCCGTGCCTGATGTGCTGGGCTGTGGATCGGAGCTAGAAGGCCTGTCTTCTTGAGATGATGGTGTGGAGCGAGAGTGGACGACGGCAGGGTTGACTGGCCTGAAAAAACTCTCAATGGTTGATTGACGCAGAGGACGACGATTTTGACAATTAATGATGCGTTGCGTGAAACCTCGCACTTCAATCGCCAATTCCAATGACCCCATCTCTCTGTCGCAGTCTGGGTGTTCTAGGTAGTCAAGGATGAACTCCACATAGTGCCGGATTGTGCTCAGCCTGGGGATCGTTGGGGCAGTTGCAACCTGTGAGGAGTCCGCATCAACGTCGCTGTCCTCGTCAGAATCTTCCTGCTGGGTACTGGGACCAGCAACAGTAGATGCAATCTCGGTATCAGACATGATCTGATACCCAGGATCGCCCTCGTCGTCATCCAACCACTCGCGCACTTCGTCGACATCCACATCGTCTCCACCCGTACGAAGCCTTGTATGAAAGTCATCCACGTCAAAACCCAGAAAATCGTGCACCACGTCACTTCCATGAAGTAGACGAGACCAACCATTTTCTAAAGACTTGACAGAGACTTCATTCCATGCATTTGCCCAGTTGTCGATGGCAGACTTGAGGGTGTATCGGCGAATGTTTTCGAGTGTTTTTTGTCCTCACATGTCACGTCCTTCCCTGCGATCGTCCTCATCCTCGTACACAATCATCACCTCGTCCAAAAACTTCCATTGGTATAGCCTCTTCGTTGCCACAATCACTCCCTGGTCCATTGGTTGGATGAGAGCAGTTGTATTAGGTGGCAAAAACAGACACCTGATGCGAACATTCTCTGCCACCAACTCCTTGTCTGACGGATGCGCAGGTGCATTGTCAAGAATCAGGAGAGCCTTTACCTGGACTCGTCGGATTTTCAGTGTCTCCGTCTGATAACGAATGACCTCCTTAACAAAGTGTTGGTGGAACCAATTCTTGAAGAGATTGGTTGTGAACCAAGCCTTCAGAGAATGATACCACACAACAGGAAGGGCATTCATTAACCCACGAAGGCACCTAGGCTGCTTTGCATGGCCTACAATAACGGGCTTGAGCCGGTAAATGCCGTTAGCATTGGTACAGCACAAAGCAGACACACGTTGCTTCGAGAGCTTGGGGCCAGGTAAATGCTTCTCCGTCTCCTCAGCGAGAGTGTTTGTGGGTATTGAACGATAAAATAGGCCAGTTTCGTCGGCGTTGTAAACTTGACCGAGAGTGAGGCCCTCCCTATCAATCAAGCCATTCACCTTCTGCCGAAACTGTTCTACTCCTTCGTCGTTAGCGTCCAGAGCTTCGCCATGGGTCTTATGGTTGGTAAGTCCATGTCGTAACTTAAACGCGAAGAGCCAACCTTCAGATGCCTTGAAGTGTGGGGCATCACGTAGCCTTGCGAACTTTTCAGCAGCAGCTTTCAGCTCCGTTCCACGTACCAACACATCAGCAGCTCGTTGTTGTCGATACCAAATCAACGTGGAGCGGTCGATGTCTGCATACTTAGGAGTAAACATCACCTTCCTCTGCACGTTTCGTCTGGTCTTCAATGCGAAATCATCCGTGTACTGCTGTAGTTTGTCTCGGGACTTCTTGATATCAAACAAGGTGGAGTGAGAGAGGTTGAACTCACATAAGATGCGCCCTGTTGACCAGCCGGCGTCCACCTTGTCCAATATCTCCCTCTTCTTCTCCAGAGTCAGAACCACTCTCTTCCTCTTCTCAGGAGGCGGGGCCATCATCACACTTATGATGAAGAAGGTGAAGAGAAGTATCAAGCACTGTAGGAGGTAGGGTATCACCACAAAAGCAATCACTTCGGCCCCCATTTTCGGAGTTGTTCATGAGGAAGGAGGGGAGTGGGTAATGGCGACCGATAGTGGCGCCATGAGTGTAAACAGAGGGGATCGGCGTGCGCGGGAAATTCAAACTGACGCGGTCCCCAAAAATAGAAAATTAATCGATTTTTTTTGGATTTTCTTGCATTTTGGGGGTTGGGCAGCCCAGAATATCCATTTAGTGAGTATGTCCGGTTATTGGACGTCCAGATATTTGAGGGATTACTTATTAAATCATCATGAGTAATATAAAACTCACCTTAAAGGAGTTAATGAGGTGTTTGGTGTGATGATTAAAGATAGGTTATTATAAATATGTCTGTCGTAAGACACGCAAGACGTGTGTTTACATATGATACTCACCGACCTGACACATCAGTGCATTCTAACCTAACTTAGCCAACTAGTTTTGCCCCCTAATACTTCCCATAAAAATTTTAACCACCAAGGATTGCCACAAATCCTCTTGAAAGTCCTCATCATCAATCATGCAAAAACTTTTGACCTGACCAGCACGTGAATAATGGCCTCCAAACATCATGCATATTTCGCCACGAATAATTTTCGGCACACTTATTAAAATGAAAAAAAAAAAAAGTGAAACTGTCTTTGAAAGTCATTAGTCATCAACAATAAAAAAAAAAATGTACAGTTCTGAAGTTGTCAGCATGGACTGATTGCATACTTCTCACTTCTCAGATACACACAAATGCAGTAATCATGAATAATAAACAAGTCAGCCAAGCAGTATAATTTGTATGACAGTACTGTATACAGTAATTCACAAGAACTGAACTCACATCATTATCTTACCTAACTATTTATGTCAACACGTCTTCACATACCATAAGAGCTGAATTTTCTCTACTAAAGACCGTCAGTTCATAACAAAACTCTGGCACAAAGCCTTTTTTATTATTTCCCCACACTCGTCACACCGCAGGCTAAAAGACTAATTTTACTACACCTTCATCATTAACTTTTTTTCCCCCCCAACAAAGAAACTATCCACATCATAAACGCACCCGACTCATTGTATCTGTCGGATCGTTTGCACACCGTTCGCCAATTCATCCAACAACTGTAAATTTTCCTTTGGAATAAATGCTTTTCTTGTGTTCATAGCACTTTCAGGGTGCTAAGTGCTTAGGCATACTATACAGTACTGAAGTTGTCAGCATGGTCTGATTGCATACTTCTCACTTCTCAGATACACACAAATGCAGTAATCATGAATAATAAACAGGTCAGCCAAGCAGTATAATTTCTATAACAGTATACAGTAATTCACAAGAACTGAACTCACATCATTATCTTATCTATGTCAACACGTAGTGTCTTCACATACCATAAGAGCCGAATTTTCTCTACTAAAGACCGTCAGTTCATAACAAAACTCGGTCACAAAAACCCCCCCCCCCCCCACACACACACACAAAGATCTTGAGAAAGGTAGAGGTTGAAGAGGACTGTAAAATGCTACAGGAGGATCTGGATAGGATACATGATTGGAGCCGGATGTAGGAAATGAAATTCAACGCAAAAAAATGTAAAATATTGGAAATGGGTAAAAGTACCAAGAGGCCATCATTGAATTATTTGATGGGTAATGAACCAATTAGAAAAGCGAGAGAAGAGAAAGATTTGGGAGTGCTTGTCCAGGATAGTTTGTCACCTGAAAAGCACATAAATAAGATAGTGAGAGAGACATATAAACTCTTGACCAATATAAGAGTGGCATTTCATTACATGGATGAGGAGATGATGAAAAAATTGATAGTGGCCATGATCCGGCCCAGGTTAGAATATGCAGCAGTAGTGTGGTCCCCACACAAAAAGAAAGATATAACCAAGATTGAGAGAATACAAAGAACATCAACCAAGATGGTCCCCAGTCTGGCAGATTTGCCATAGAGAGAGAGGCTGGAAAGGCTGGATTTGCCTTCCTTAGAGGAAAGGAGAGAGAGGGGTGACATGATTGCAGTGTTCAGGACCATGATAGGAGTAGATAAAATTGACAGAGAAAATCTGTTTGTGTGGGATGAGAGAGCAACAAGAGGACACAGAATGAAACTAAAGAAGCCAAGCTGCTCGAAGGACATCAAGAAATATAGTTTTCCTTATAGATGCATAGACCTGTGGAATAGCCTGGACAAAGAGATCGTCCAGTCTAAAAACTTAAACGAGTTTAAGGCAAAATTTGACTTAATGAGAAACAGAGATGGGACCCCACGAGCATAGCTCATTTCCTGTATATCACAATTAGGTAAATACACACACACACAAACACACACACACACACACTCGTTGCACCACAGGCGGAAACACGAATTTTACTACTCCTTCATCATTAACTTTTTTTTCCCCCAACAAAGAAACTATCCACATCGTAAACACACCCGACTCATTGTATCTGTCTGATCGTTTGCACACCATATGCCACTTCTTCCAACAGCTGTTAATTTTCCTTTGGAATAAACACTTTTCTTTTGTTCATGGCTCTTTGAGGGTGCTAAGTGCTTAGGCATAACTAAGGTTAGTTTGGAACCACGTGCTCAGAGTTCTGACAAGAAATTAGGAGCAAGGCAATAAGCAAATAAACGCTTCTCATCACAGCAACGATCCTCAGAACACTGAGGCAGGCTGTGGGGTGGCTATACAAGATGCGCCCAGACACTTCCCGCAAAATAACCATTAATCGAGTGAATCCAAACATTATTGTGGAAACTGGGTATCTTTTCTAACTTACCGTTATTGCTGAAAATGTTATTGTCGAAATCGTTATTGGCGAGATCCTACTGTATATTGCATATTGCAATGTATGCTTCGATGTCTAAAAGCCACCAAAAGACCTTGGAACTGCCAAAATTAGGATGTACTTATCATTAGTTTTTTTTTTTTTTAAGGATTATATTGCATATTCCAATGTGTGTTTTGATGTCTAAGAAGAGCCGAAAGACTGCAGAACACTGACAAAATTTGGAGGGGTACTGTACATATAGGTTGGATATGGGTATAGGTAGGGTATGGGCACAGTAGAGGATATTGCTCTGTATCCAGACATTGCAACTATCTGGTCATGCATTTGGCTCTATTATGACAGATAATCAAAGGATTACTGTATGTTCATTGCTTCTTGAAATTCTAGTTCTGTATCCTCTCATCTTCTGCATTCCTCGTATCATATGTGCATCCCCCATGCACTCCTTCATATCCTTGTGTTGCTGCATCCACATTGCCATTAAAATCCATGTCCAAAACTATAATCTGCTTCCAGCCACACTTATCAGATCATCCTAGAATCTGTCCTTTTTTTTCCTCTCCAAGTCATCCTGTCGAGCATGTACCAATATTAATGTTTTCCAAACATTAATTTCAACACTATGATCCTTTCATTTACTATTATTACATTCATAACTTCCCTCGAGAGAAATGAAGTCGCTGAATGTACAGTGAGGTTGGATGAGGAGGAAATGGAAGGTGGGTGTGTGTTTAAGTACTTGGGTAGTGTGATAAGTAAGGATGGAAGTTTAGAGGGTGAAGTGCTTGAAAGGGTACAACAGAGAAGAAAGGTTGCTGGTTCATTGAAAGCAGTGATAAGAAACAGAGACGTGAGAATGGAAGTAAAAAAGTCACTGCATGATAGTATAGTGATACCAACTCTAACATATGGAAGTGAAGCTTGGACCTTGCTGGAAGAACACAAGTCATGAGTGAGAGAAGTTGAAATGAGTTATTTGAGAGGAGTTTGTGGAGTCATATGGAGAGGCAGACTGACAAATAAGGAAGTGAAGGAGCATTGTGGTGTGGATGTGGATGTGATAGAAAGTGTTTGGAGAGGTACATTGAGGTAGTTTGGCCATATGGAAGGGATAGAGAGTGAGAGATTGACAAGGAGAGTGTGAGTGAGGTGAAGGGGGGGGAGAGGGAGGGGGAGGCCAAGGATGAGATGGAGGGATGGAGTGGAAAGTATATGAGAGAAGGGGGTGTGAGCTTGGAGCAGGGCAGTGAAATGGCAGGGGACAAGGTGACATGGAAGCGATTTGTTTGTGGCCACCCTGTACAGGATTAAGGCGTCTGGCAGCAGGTAGGTAAATAGACATTCATAATGTCTCATCCATTTCTCTTTAAGAAACACACCCTCTCCACCATATTCATTTGTTCTTCCCTTGTACTTCCAGAGTAACTTGTACCCACAATCCTTCCCAACAGTCATTCTGCTGATTCTCCTCCCAGTCAGACTTCCTGTATGCAGGAGACTTCCACACATGTCCTGCTCAATTTCTCTACCACCTCTCTCCCTCTACCCATCTTAATACCAACATTCCAAAATACTACCCTGAACCCTTTGGGTGATTTAATTCAATCGGGCTTTCTTTTTGTAATGTGCTTGGTTTTCATCACAGCTGGTAAATAAAAAGTGGAGACAGAGCTCAGACCCCTTCTGCATAGTCCCAAGCCCAGATAGGGAAACAAGGATCCGTAGCCCACCAGTTTTGGCCATTGGTCTCAGAGCACCCTACCAGGGCAGCCATAGGTACACCCATCCATAAGCAGTGAGGCTGTGCACTGTGACTGTCGTGCCATTATGCACCCAGTGATATGGCAGCCCTCTGAATTCTGCCTCCGGGTTCAGGCCCTTCATTATTGGATGGAAACAGCTGTCTGGGAACCACAATTCTGGCACAAGTCTCAGCCCCTGCTCCATTCTGGCCAAAATCTGCACTGACAGAACCTTCCCATCCCATCATGTCTGCCACAAGGTAGTAAGAGTAACGTTTTCCAGCCACATTCCCTTGGTGACACCAACCCAGTTCTGAACCTGTCAGAGTGACCTGATAGCACTTTGATAGGGCACACTGGGATGGATTCAGAAATTATCTTATTGATATTCCTTGGCAGTCTTTCTTATTTAGTGATATCAGTTCTACTCAGTCCCACATGAATGAGTTAATACTAGCTGGTATGGATTTATTCATACCATGTCAACAGTTCACCAAAAGATCAAACTCTCCAAAATGGTTTGATAGCAATTGTGCCAGAGCAATGGCCCAAAAGTCATTAGCATATAACTCTTACTTAAAATCAGTGACATCTGAATCACCCTGTCAATATAGAATTGCTAGAAACCATACAAAAGCAGTAATAAATCTCGCTATATCAAATTTTCTTCAAAACCAAGCATCAGTTTTCAGTTCTTTCATTAATAACTTTAGCAAGTTATCACCCATTCCCCCACCAAAATCTTCAGATGATAACATTACAAATGACCAGCGTGGTAAAGTGAATATCCCTGCCATCACATTTGCCTGAAATTCTACCTTAGAGTATGTCAGCCAGAACTTCCTTGTACTAGAACTTGACTCTCCCAAAACTGTTCCACTTAAAATAGAGACTAGATAGGTAAAATCCATTCTAGACAATTTACCAACCAACAAAGCTCCAGGCCCACATGGAATTCCTCCAGTTGTTTTGAAAAGTGCTCCCCAGAACTTGCCTCTTTTCTAGCTAAATTATTCAGACTATGCATATGTACGGTACTTCTTCATTCCCTAATTCGTGGGAATTAGCCAATGTCCACCCAGTTCCAAAGAAAGAAAGCTCCTCTGACCCCTCTGATTACAGAACAATAGCTATCACGTCTCCTCTCGGTAAAGTATTTGAAATTGTAATTAATAAGCATATAGTTAAACACTGAATCAAACAAATTAATTAGTGATAGGCAATATGCTTTTTGCCACTAAAGATCCACCTTTGATATACTCAATCTCCTGACTCATACAATCCATCAGTCAATTGACCAACATGGAGAAACTCATGCAGTAGCCCTTGATATTTCTAAAGCTTTCAACAGAGTGTGGCTCCGTTCCTTGCTATCCAAACTCCCTTGCTATGGACTAACGTCTGGTTGGTGAGTGGGGTGTGCCTGCAGAGATGGATGAGAATGGCAGTGCTTTAGTGGACATTTGTGCTGGGAGGGGGTTGGTGGTAGTTAATACCCTCTTCAGGCACAAAATGATCCATAGGTATACATGGCGAGTCTCCTCTCAGTAAAGTATTTGAAATTGTAATTAATAAGCATATACAGTAGTTAAACACTGAATCAAACAACTTAATTAGTGATAGGCAATATGGTTTTTGCCACTAAAGATCCACCTTTGATATACTCAATCTCCTGACTCATACAATCCATCAGTCAATTGACCAACATGGAGAAACTCATGCAGTAGCCCTCGATATTTCTAAAGCTTTCAACAGAGTGTGGCTTCGTTCCTTGCTATCCAAACTCCCTTGCTATGGACTAACGTCTGGTTGGTGAGGGCGGTGTGCCTGCAGAGATGGATGAGAATGGCAGTGCTTTAGTGGACATTTGTGCTGGGAGGGGGTTGGTGGTAGTTAATACCCTCTTCAGGCACAAAATGATCCATAGGTATACATGGCGAGTGGTGAGAAGAGAGGACGGGGGAATGAATGAACGGAAGGCAATGATTGACTGTGTGTGTGGATGAAAGGATAAGATGTATAATGGATGCAAGAGTATATAGAGGTTGGGGGAGTGGACTTTCTGACCACCACTTGGTGGTGGCCAGAATATAGAATCCAAACAAGATGGAGGAAGAGAAGAAGGGAAGGACAGGAGGAAGTATTTGTTACAAGGAGGGTAGAAAAGTTACAAAAGGATGGAATAAAGGCTGAATATAAAAGGGAAGTGGAGGAGCGATTGGGTAAATACAGATTGGAGCAGATGGGGGACGTGGAGGGTGTGTGCAAGGTATTCACAGAAGAAATCTGTTCAGCATGTGAGGTGGTGTGTGGGGTGAAGAGAAGACAAAAGGGGGTTCAGGGAACAGCTTGGTGGACTGAAGAGGTGAGAGAGGCTGTGACACAAAAGAAGAAAGCATATAATGAATGGATGAGGAACAGGGGCAACGAAGAAGCTGAGAGACAGACGAGAGAGTTATATGTAGTGAGGAGGAGAGAAGTGAAAAGATTAGTAAGAGAGAGTAAGAAGAGAGTGGATAAGGAATTTGAGTGCAAATTAAAGGGAATGTAAGAAAATGTTCTGGAAGGAGGTAAAGAGAGCTAGACAGGGTGCCAACGAAGTCAGTGGGGGCGTGAAAGATAAAAATGGTAGATTACTAGTGGAGAAGGGAGAAAAAGTAAACAGATGGAGAGAACACTTTAATGAACTGTTGAACATAGAGAATGAAAGTAATGCAAGTATAAGTGGCTGGGGAATGGCAGGGAGAAGGAGGGTTGTGAGAAGAGAGGAAGAAATCACCAGGATGGAAGTGGTGGAAGCAATGAAGAAAGTTAAAATGGGGAAAGCCCCAGGAATTGATGGAGTGTGTGGTGAAATGCTGAAGCATGGGGGAGAGATAGTAATAGAATGGATGTGGAAGGTGTGCAGATTGGCTTGGGAGGAGGGTAGAGTCCCGGAGGATTGGAAGTCAGGTATAATTATTCCTCTGTACAAAGGAAAAGGGGAAAAAGCAGTGTGTGGTAATCATAGGGGCATTTGCCTTCTCAGTGTAATAGGAAAAATATATGGTAGGATACTTATTGACAGAGTTAGGGAAATTACTGAGGAATTAGTTGGAGAAGAACAAGGAGGTTTTAGGAAGGGAAGAGGTTGTGTAGACCAGATATTCATTCTTAGATCC
>JAGKTI010000514.1:45292-72724 GCA_018397915.1 Birgus latro
ACACACACACACACATGCATCATGGCGGAAAGCGACGGCGGTTTGTTTACGTCTGGCGAAAGGGAATTTGTGGGTTTCTCCGACGAAGATGCGAGAAATGGAAGTTCAAAATTGTATCAAACAAGAGTAGCAGGAGTAGAAAAAACGGCGGAGAAGAATGGCCAGGAATTGAAGAAGGTATGGGTAGTAATTAGGAAGCTGCAGGAGAGGACCTTACAACAGGAGAAAGAGATCAAAGGTTTACAGAACGAGCTGGAAAAAGTTTACACACGCAGTGCAGAACAGGAAAGAGAAGTCACGGAATTAAAAGTCAGTAACGAATCTGCCACAAATGAAATAGAACACCTCAAGAGGGAAAACAGGAGGTTGGAAGAAGAAAGAGACAGAATGAAAAGTAAATTAGATGAGTATGATTCAAAATCAAGGATGCAAGATGAACATATTAAGGAAATCAAGGAGCAACAAAAGGGGTGGAAGAAAATTCAGGAAGAAGGGAATGTAAATTTGAAAGAGATTATTGAACAACAAAGCAAGGAAAAGGTGGAGAAGGAAGTGGTTAGGGTATTGAAAAGTAGAGATGCTCTAGTCAGGAATGTAGCAGATAAGAAAAAATGTGTAATTATTTTAGGGGTAAAAGAAAAGCGTATCACGATAAGATCTAAAAGAGAAAGAGAAGAATTGAGTAAAGTTAAAGAAATATTATCAGTAGTCATGGAGGGTAACAATGAAGCCCTAGAAGAGATTGAAGAAGTGTTTAGGTTAGGTAAGTATGAGGAAGGAGGGGCAAGGCCATTGAAGGTGAAGTTTAAGTCCCAGGCAGTAGTAAATGAAATCATGAATAGGACATGGAAATTAGCAGACAAAGAGGGGTTCGAAAATGTCTGGTTAAGGAGAGATGCAAATGAGGAAGAAAGAGCTAAAATAAAGGAGTTAGTAAAGGAAGCTAAGGTAAAAAACGAACAAAGAATGGAGAAGGAGAAGACAGTGTTTTATTGGAGAGTTATGGACCAGAAATTGAGGAAGTGGTACCGACGGAGAGGAGGAGAAAAGACGGTATAAGTAATAACGAAAAAAGTTTGAAAGTGGCGTACACTAATGTTGATGGATTAATATCGGCAATGTTAGAAATCAACGATTTCTTGAGGGTACAAGAACCTGATGTTATGTGCTTTGTAGAGACCAAGTTAAGGGAGAATATTGATATCCATATGGGAGATGGCAAATACAAATTGTGGAGAAGAGACAGAAAAGATAAAATGGGAGGAGGAGTGATGATAGCAGTGAAGAATAAGAAGAATAACTTAAATATAGATTCTGTGGAAATGGGAGAGGGTAGGGCCGAAGTGATAAACATGAAATTAGAAACTGGAGAGAACTGTAAGAGAGAGATAGCAGTAGTATATGTTCCACCTAAGACAAGAGCATGGACTGATGATGAATACCAGGAGATGTTGTCAGACATGGT
This sequence comes from Birgus latro, assembly GCA_018397915.1. Taxonomy (NCBI): domain Eukaryota; kingdom Metazoa; phylum Arthropoda; class Malacostraca; order Decapoda; family Coenobitidae; genus Birgus; species Birgus latro. The sequence continues at coordinate 46,758 of JAGKTI010000514.1, forward strand.
TAGTTACCTACAGAAAGTGATTGAGAAAAGCAGCAATATAATTCTAATGGGTGATTTTAATTGTAAAGAGGTGAACTGGGAGGAATGGGACTCAGGAGGCGGCGAAGATTCGTGGGGCACTATATTGTTAAACATTGTGATGAATAATGTAATGACGCAGTGGGTCAAAGAAGAGACAAGATTCCGAGGTGATGACACACCAGCAAGATTAGATTTACTGCTAACCAAAGAACCTGACGTAATTGAATCCTTGAAATATCTGTGTCCTATAGGAAAAAGTGATCACGTGGTCATTGAGTTCCAGATGATAATAGGGAACGTGGTGCCAAGAGATGAGCTCCATAAGCAGGGAAGATACAACTTTGGGAAAGCAAACTTTACGGAATTGAGTAAATTTTTTGAAAATGCAGATTGGAGAAAATTCAGAGAAACAAGAGAGATTCAGAGGAAGTGTGATATCTTTCTAGACCTCTATAATTCAGAAGTGGATAAATATGTTCCAAGAGTAAGTGGGAAAGAACACAGGAAAAAGGAGTGGTTTAATAGAAGGTGTATTATAGCAAAAAAAGAGAGGGACATGGCATGGAACAAATGGAGAAAGAGAGGTAATAACAGAACAAAGGAAGAATATAAAAGAACTAGAAATGAATATACAAGAATTCATAGAGAGGAAGAAAAGAACTTTGAAAAAGGTATAATCGACAAATGTAAGGATGAACCCAAATTGTTTTATAGATTTGTTAATGGCAAATTGAAACAAAAGGAAGGAATCACCAAACTGAAAGTAGAAGGAGAGGTCTATAATGATGCGGCAATGCAAGCTGAAATAATGAACAAACGTTTCCAATCAGTTTTTACTAATGAAGGGGAGTTTGTGGAGGGGGAGGGAGTAACTAGGAATGTAGTGATAAAAGATATAAAAGTGGAAGTGCAGGAAGTGTACAAATTACTGGAAACTCAAGATGTAAGGAAAGCCCCAGGACCAGATGGAATTTCAAATTGGGTACTGAAGGAATGTAGAGACCAACTGGCAGATAAGATTCACAGTTTAATTGTATGCTCGCTGGAAGAAGGGAAAGTGCCTCGGGAATGGAAGAGAGCAAATGTGGTACCAATTTATAAGGGAGGAAACAAGGAAGAACCCCTGAACTATAGACCAGTGTCCCTAACCAGCATGGTTGCAAAATTGTGCGAGAAGGTTCTGAAAGATAGGTGGATAAAATATCTGGAAGAAATGAATATTTTGACTGAAAGTCAATTTGGATTTAGAAGTGGAAGGTCATGTGTTTCCAACTTGTTGAGTTTTTACTCAAGAGCGATTGATGTGCTGCAGGAGAGAGACGGTTGGGTGGATTGTGTATATTTAGATTTGGAGAAGGCCTTTGACAAGGTACCCCATAAGAGACTAATGTGGAAACTAGAGCATATAGGAGGACTGAAGGGTAACCTCCTGGAATGGATGAAAGACTTTTTGAGAGACAGACAAATGAGGACAGTAATAAAGGACAGGATGTCTGGATGGAGAGAAGTAACAATTGGTGTCCCACAGGGCTCGGTGCTGGTGCCAGTAATGTTCCTGATTTACATAAATGATATGGTAGATGGAGTAAACAGTTATGCAAGTCTGTTTGCTGATGATGCCAAGATCTTGAGGAAGGTAGAGGTTGAAGAGGACTGTAAAATGCTGCAGGAGGATCTGGATAGGATACATGACTGGAGCCGGATGTGGGAAATGAAATTCAAAGCAAAAAAATGTAAAATATTGGAAATGGGTAAAAGCACCAAGAGACCATCACTGAACTATATGATGGGTAATGAACCAATCAAAAAAGCGAGAGAAGAGAAAGATTTAGGAGTGCTGACCTGAAAAACACATCAACAAGATAGTTAGAGAGACATATAAACTCTTGACCAACATAAGAGTGGCATTCCATTACATGAATGAAGAGATGATGAAAAAACTGATAGTGGCCATGATCCGCCCCAGGTTAGAATATGCAGCAGTAGTGTGGTCCCCACACAAAAAGAAAGATATAAACAAGATTGAGAGAATACAAAGAACAGCAACCAAGATGGTCCCCAGTTTGGCAGATCTGTCATATAGTGAGAGGCTAGAAAGGCTGGATTTGCCATCCTTAGAGGAAAGGAGAGAGAGGGGTGACATGATTGCAGTGTTCAGGACCATGATGGGAGTAGATAAAATTGATAGAGAAGATCTGTTTTTATGGGATAAGAGAGCAACTAGAGGACATGTACTGAAACTGAAGAAGCCGCGCTGCTTGAAGGACATCAAGAAATATAGTTTTCCGTATAGATGCAGAGACCTGTGGAATAGACTGGACAAAGAGATCGTCCAGTCTAAAAACTTAAACGAGTTTAAAGCTAAATTTGACTTATTGAGAAACAGAGACGGGACCCCACGAGTGTAGCTCATTTCCTGTATATCACAATTAGGTAAATACACACACACACACACACACACACACACACACACACACACACACACACACACACACACACACACACACACACACACACACAAAACAGCTCCCACGGGAGTCAATTTCTAAAGTCACAAGAGAGAGCTTCAAGTACCATAATAAACAACAAGGGGCTCAAGAATGACCCCTGATGCACACCAACATTCACTGAAAACTTCTCACTCAAATCTCCATCCACCCTTACCTGGATGTGAGCACCAACATACTTGGCCATAACCACCCTCACCAGCCACTCCTCGCTACCAAGCTTTCTTGACTCTGTCAAAGGCCTTCTCCAGTTCAACAAATACAAAGTACAGTTTCCTTCTCTTCCTATATATTTTTCCAGAAGCAGTTGAACACTGAATATGGCATCAGTGGTCCCTTTGCCTGGTATAAACCCAAACTGCATCTCATCAATGTTCACTCTTCTCTGATCATACCTTCATTACTGGGTCCAAAAGCTTATGCATCTAAAATTTCCTCTTTCCAGGGCATCACCCTTCTCTTTGTACACATTTACAATTACAGTCTTCAGCCAATCGTCTGGGACAACATACTCATATATAATTGTTTTTATGAAATCAGTGGCTAACCCCACTCCCATATCTCCTAAGGCTTTTAACATATCAGCAGTCAACCCAGACACACCTGCTGCTTTCCTCACCTGCAGCTTGTCTATTATCCTGCTCACAGTAGCAGCATCAATTAAATGCCAAGGGCCAGATACTGCATCTGCTGGCTCCGAACCTTCCCTGTCCCAGTCAAACTCCTCTTTCAACAACTGTTTGTGGTGCTCTCTCCAGATATCTTAATATCCTCACTGTTCACCACCACCTTTCCTTCATCATTCTTCACACACTGCACACCTGCAATGTCCCTATTCTCCCTCTTCATCTGATTTACCTCCTTAAATATCATATTCTTCCTTTCCCCGCCATGTGGGTTAACAAGTAAATGTCTCTGAGATTCAGACATTACACTGTAAACGTCTCTTCAATCCCCATGCTTGACAACCAAGTATTCCTCCCTGTTACCACCCTTTCTCCACTTCCAGAAAAGCCATCTTTTCTCCTTAACTGTCATCACATTATCCTTTAAAAAAAAAAAATCTATGTACATCACTGGCAGTTAGAAAAGGTGTGGGGCCAATGCAGAATCTACTCCTGAGAACATGTCAGTAAACTGTGGCTTGGTTTATCACTCAGATTTTCATTCTCTTCACTCATCTTGAGAGAAAATGATTAGAAAAATGCACAAACACACTCTTTTTCTGTCACTGTTTCTCTTCTCTCATTAGCTTAAATTTATCATGTCCAGGCAGCCATGCCCAGGCAGCAGGAGTCACAAGACACCAACATAGGAAATGATTGGGCAAGCATCGAAAGTGGGAGGAGCTAAACCAGACATACCCAGAGTAGGGGGCAGGCAAACTACCTCTCCCAGCTTTTCCCGCATACTCTGCACACATGTTTGATGTTTGACAAACAATACATCACAGCCTGGCATACCTGAGCTGTTATGATGTTTCATATGCATCATGATCCCAAAGGGGTTAATGAGTGGGGAATCTCACTCCACTTTTTTTTTTTCCTAACCGGCCAGTGCAGTTAACCAGCATTGATTTACCAGATTTTTTTTTTTTTTTTTTTTTAATGAAGCAATTAGTATATAAAGGAGCCCATTTCAGGGTATGTGAATAAACAGTACAGCCTTTAAGCTCTTGAGGTAATAGATCTTTACAGACCATTAATTTAAAATAAATTATGGACAGTATTGTACCATATTTATTTGATACTAAGAAGAGGGAGGGGCTGAGAGAATTAATAGTAAGCCATATTAGCCTCAAATACATGGGTTTGCACCCTTGATGTTGTTTGTATTCCATTCTTCATGTTTCCGACTCATTCACATTTTCCTGTACAGCTGTTCTTCATTGACCACTCCAGTAAGACAACCTCATTCATGGACCCACGGCTGCCCATTGACATGCCTTTCATCAACCCTTCTAAGCTTGCCCTCCCAAGTACTCACCATCGTCGTGCCCATTCTCCTGCTGCTGCTCACTCCGATGATGATGCCTCCAGGGTTGGTATAGAGATTAGAGGACAGTAGAGAAGGGTGTTGTGTTAGAGAAGGAAACCTAGTCTGGTTAGTGAGGGTATGGAATTTAAAAGAAAAGAGTTGGGCTGAACCCTTAGTTCAGTAGAATTTAGGATAGAGAGCATGGAGTATAGGGACCCAGCTTAGTAAGAGAGGGTGGTTACAGATAATACCTCTTTGTGTTGTGTTAGTCAGTCATATAGTATACAGTAAACTCACAATTATCCGTTGTCATGATATCCAGCCCGACACAATATTCAGCAGTGCTGGCGCAGCTGTATGAAAGCAATATCCGGCAAACTTATGCAGTGTCCGGACCTGGAGCGAGACATTACCGGTGGTTCTGTGCAGTATCCGGCATTGAGGTGCATCAACCAGCCCTTAAATGGTAGCCAACCAGCACTGTATTACTGTACTGTATGATTATTTTATTGTATTATATGCTTAATTTTTTTTCTTTTACTCATGAGAAAGTTAGAGGTTTGAGACGGATAGTAATGCAATATCCGGCTCAACGTCGAATATTGAGCCGATGGGGGGTACTTTGCAGTATACCATGTTTTGCTTTTACCGGCTTAGGGCTTTGCTGAACTACACCGGATAATTGGGAGTTTACTGTTAATAATGATCTGTCATCAGGACTGATTGTAGTGCAATTTGTTGATCATTAAAGAATTGAAGTAATTATTTGGTAAGCTGCAATCACATGATGCCATAGATAATACAGTTCTTATGCAGTGTGCAAAGAAAAATGATATTTTGTTTTAAGATAACTTTGCAGAAATCAGTACAGTAGTATGTTGGGTAAGCCATTATTCTTATCTCTTCATTCAAGTCATTCTACAGTATATGCATTAGTGTATTGTAGTGGATTCAGCCACTCAACCCTTGTAGATGACATAAATTTTCTTTTCTTCAGTTATACATTGCTAATACAGTGCTTTACATAGGATAAAGTATGCAAAAGTTTTGCATGATTGAACTGTTGTTATTGAAATCACATTGACACATGATAACTTCACTGTGTTGTCTCCGTTTAATGAAATTTCATATTTTATCTGCCTTGATGAAGCACAGAGAGCACTACTATATTTAATAATGTTGAGTATTATGTACTTATGAAAATCTTTCACATTAAATGTAAGCACAACTATTCACTTGGCTCAGCACACACAGCTTTAAAAGGAGCTCTGCGGTTGTGCTTTAACCCCTTCAATGCAGAGACATGTTATACAGTATTTTATGCTTGCCATTGCCAAACCAATTTACTCAGTTTTGGGAAGCCCCCTGGTTGTAATAGGGTTAGTGAATTCACTGTCAAACAATCTCAGTTTCAGTAAGTCTCTCCTGAGCCACATAATTACCTTTGTCAATAGCAAGAATAAAATTAAAGACACATACTTGGATTGAAGGTGTTAAGTAAGGGCAGTCTTTTGCAGAAATAACTGTAGCATTGTTGAACATATATTTATAATGAAAATTAATACCTTTAGTCTTGAGTAGAAAGTAACTACACTTGTCTGGATGCCCTACCCCCACTCCTTCACAGACATCACTCAGCCTCACCACTAACCTCTCACAGGTACCCATCCCCCCGCCCCGCCCACCTACCACTATTGGCAGTGTTTGTGGTGGCATCGCAGCTCATGTCACCCCAAACATTCCCACTGCCTACAATGACAAGGTGATTCTTTGTATCCAGTTGCTTTACTGAGAACAATATTGTATGAGAAGTACAACTAGTCACCTGCTGTGCCAGTTAGATCTGTGGAAAATTTTTATTCTAGTAATTTGTAAAAACCAGTCTTATTTACCAGTAAGTGTTGATTCTTTTTTGCATGAAACACAAGTAATTTAAGTGTGATAATGGATGTCTTGCCATTGGTGAGCAATAACTGAGTAATTTAAGTGTGATAATGGATGTCTTGCCATTGGTGAGCAATAACTGATCACATACTAGTGTCCACAGTAAACTGCACTGTAGGGAGCACACACACTAACTGCTTATCTTCACAGCCTATACATAAAGGACAGAATATATTGTTGTGCTTCTGTGGGACGACATAGGATTGGATAATGGATGGATGGATGGTATACTATTTCAGTATAGATCAACATATTGTGTACAGTAGGACACTTGTAGACACATTGTCAGTCCTTTATAGACTAAATACAGTACCAAGAATCTGCTCATTGAAGAAAATAAGAAAACCAGGTCTAATCAGGGAAAAGACCAGAATATTACACTTCTGGCAATTGTGGCTTTAATTTGATTTGTTTGTAGGTTTTTCAGGCCAAAATATTGTGCTGTCATCTTCTCATTCATTTATTTATTGTGGATATATTTTCAAGGCAGAAAGCTGTGGAAGACAGAGTCATTATCACAAAGGTGGTGCTTTATAAGCCTTCAACATAACTTGCCAACATTTGAAACAGGATTTTAGAGCTGTGAAAAGAAAGGGAAAATCCCATCAACAATAAAAGTGGAGACAGAACAGAAAATAACCAGTAAGGCCTTGTGTTGAAGCTGAAGGATGGCACTGAAATGTTAAGAGTAAGTGTAGGGAGTAGGCTGTAACACTAGCCAATCAGAGTGGTTCTACCACGGGGAATGGGAATTCCGGTTATAGGGAGAGCTGGTGCTCCCTTTTCATGAGCTACAGGAATATCTGACCATCCCCCTTTGCTGACCTCTTCAGTGTGACACTAAGAGGGAGAGTAGACCAGTATACTTTCCCAAACACTTTCCTCTATCTCGTGCACTAGACCACATGCACTTCACATATCATATAATGTACTCCACTACATCACAGGGGTTGACACCAGCAAGGGCATGCTGCCAGAAAACTTTGTCCCCGCTACCTAGTGGCGGACATATTGTGGGAAGGCGTGACGAGGGCTCCGCCAGCATAGATTCTGGTGCCGGGATGGGATGGGGTTCAGAACCTGTGCTAGAGGGTACAGGGCATTGTGGTTCCCAGGCTGCCGCTTCCATCCAATAGAGAGGGGCCCGAACCTGGGAGTAGTGTCCAAGGAGGCTGCCCTGTCAGTGGGTGTTTAGTGGTGGGGCAGTTGCAGTGCCAGTGCGTGCATGAAGTGTTTCCCTGCAGCTGTCCTGGCAAAGTGCCCTGAGGCCACTACCTCGGCCACTGGTCACGGCTGGTGGGTTATGGGTCCCAGATCCCATGCCTGGACCTTGGACTGTGCGGGTGGGTGGGGCCTCTGTTATGTCTCTTCCAGTTATTTATTAACCGATTATGACAAGAAAGAAAGAAAGAAATTCAAAGCAAGCCTGAGGAAACTAAATCACCCAAGGGGATCAGAGTGGTGTCATGGAATGTGGGAAGTTTGAGGGATAGAGCGGGGGAAGTAGTTGAGGCATTGAGTAAGAGGTGGGTGGATGTGGGATGTGTGTAGAAGTCAGGTACAGGGGAAGATCAACCAGAATGATTGCAGGAAGGGATGAATGTTACAAGTTGTTTTGGCAGGGTAGGGCAGATGGACATGGTGGTGTGGGTGTGTTGGTTAAGTAGAAATGGGTGGAATGTGTCATGAATGTATTGTGAGCCAGTGAAAGGATAATAGCAGTGAAAATGTTGTTCATTGGGATTATGTTTCTATTTATATTGGCATATGCTTCACAGGTAGGCTTGAATGAAATAGAGGAGGATAGATTTCGGGATGACCTAATACGTGTAGTAAGTGATAAGGGGGATGATGAGATTGTAGTTTTGGGAGGGGACTTAAATGGTCATGTAAGTGAAGTGGCTCCAGTACATGAAGGAGTACATGGGGGATTTGCATATGGTACAAGAAATGAGGAAGGAGAAAGGATACTCAAGTTTGGGGAGGCAGTGAACGTGATTGTGTGCAAAACATTTTAGGAAAAGAAAGAGTAGGATGACTACAAATGAGTATGGGGAAAATAGCAGCCAGATAGACTAATTCCTTGTCAGAAGGGATTTTAAAGTTATAGAGAGCAAGGAGTGTGTGCAGCAACATAAGTTATTGATATGTGACTTGGTGCTTAAGGAGCGGGTGATGAAAAAGAGGACCTGTGTATCTAGGAAGATAATATGGAAGTTGAAAAACCAAGTAGTAAGGGATGCCTTCCATAGCAAGATGAGTAGAGTGGTGGCTGAACAGGAAGACATTGACAGAAGTCTTAATGAACAGTAGCTACAGAGTTCTCAAGAACATCCTCTTGAGAGTTACTGATTTAGTGTTTGGATGGACAAGGGGCCCCCCAAGACATAAAGTAATTTGGTGGTGGGATGAGGGTGTAGCAGCTGCAGGTAAGGAGTAAAGAAGGCTTTTCTGGGAGTGGCAAAAGGGTGGTAACAAAGAGGAATACTTGGCTGGCAATTGTTCGGTTAGAAAAGAGGTTTCAGGCAAATTCTGAGTCTCAGAGACTCTTACTTGTTAACCTAAATAATGTGGAAAGGAAGAGTATGATATTTAAGGTGGCAAATCAGATGATGAAGGAGAAGAGGGATATCATAGGTGAGCAGTGTGTGAGGAATGATGAGGGAAGGTAGTGGTGAACGGTGGGGATATTAAAGATCCTTGGGAGAGCATTATAGCTGGTTGTTGAATGAAGATTTTGACTGGGACAGGGAAGGTTTGGAGCCAGCAAATCCAGTGTTTGGCCCCTGGCCTTTGATTGATGCTGCTACTGTGAGCAGGGCAGTAGGCAGGATGCAGGTGTGGAAGGCAGCAGGTGTGTCTGGGTTGACTGCTGCAATTCTGAAAGCCTGAGGAGAAATAGGAGTGAGGTTAGTCACTGACTGGATATATGAGTGTGTTGTCCCAGATGATTGACTGAAGAGTGTAATTGTAAATGTGTAAAAAGGGAAGGGTGATGCCCTGGAAAGAGGAAGTTATAGAGGTATAAAGGTTTTGGATCAGATACTGAAGGTAATGGAGAGAGTTCTAGAAGATATAGTTAGAGAAAGAGCAGTTTGAGTTTATGCCAGGCAGGGGGCTCACTAATGCCATATTCATTGTTCGACAGCTTCAGGAAGAATATACAGTATAGGAAAGTTTTTGTTGATTAGGAGAAGGTCTTTGACAAGAGTCCCTAGAGAGGTGTTGAGGTTGGCAATGAGAAACCTTGGGATTGAGGAGTGGTTGGTTCGGGTGGTTTTGGCCACATATGTGGGTGCTCGCACCCAGGTGAGGGTGAATGAAGATTTGAGCAATGAGTTTTCCGTGAGTGTTGGTGTGTCTCATGGGTCAGTCCTGAGCCCCTTGTTGTTTATTATTGTACTTGAAGCCTTTTCATGTGACTTCAGAAATGAACTCCCATGGGAGGTGTTGAATACTGATTATTTGATGTTGATTGCAGAGAATGAAAGAGAGGTGGAGGAAAGATTTAGAAAATGGAGAGATGGTATGGGACTCAAGAGTTTAAGAGTAGGGCTGGTTGCGGTACTGTCAAAGAAAAGCAGGAGTGGCCATGTGTGATTTGCCACAAGGGCGTGGGAAGTAATTCCATCTTGTGCAGTGTTTGTGATAAAGTGGGTGCATAAAAGATGTAGTGGTATTAGAGGTAGACCACGCGATAATGCACATTTCATGTGTGTGGCGTGTCAGGGAGTGCATGTGGAGATTGTTAGGTGTGAAAGGATTGAAGCAGCAGGTGAGTATGTTTAGTGTGTGGAAGAGTTTTTTTATTTGGGGGACATGTTTTGTGCTGGAGTTGGAGCTGAAGTTAGTTCTGTGACTAGACTGAGGAGTGGTTGGAAGAAGTTTAGGGAGCTTTTGCCTCTCCTGACATTGAGAGGGCTCTCCCTCCGTGCTAAGGGATCATTGTATGTGGCATGTGTTAGGAGTGTAATGCTTTGTGGTAGTGAGACCTGAGTAGTAAAGGAAGAGGATATTTGCAGGCTCAAACGTACACAAGTGGCAATGATTAGGTGGATGTGCAGTGCATCTCTGAGTGTTCCCATGCCTGGGGAGACTAGATTTACGATGGAAGAATTGAGAGGTAGGATGGGACTGGAGTGTATTGATGTTGTGATGGGGAGAGGTAGATAGAGATGGTTTTGGCATGTGGATAGGATGGGGGATGATAATTGGGTACAGAAAGTGAGAGGTGTTAATGTTGAGGGTCGGTTAGCGAGAGGTTGACCAAAAAAGAGCTGAGATGAGGTCACTGAGTGTGACCTCAGGGATAAGGGACTACATAGGGAAGCTGCCAGAGATCAAGCAACATGGAGAGCCGCTATTAGGTGACCAAGGCTGATGCGTGCAAGCATGTTGGAGCCTTCGTTTCGTTTCGTTTCGTTTTTTGAAGGCTCCAACATGCTTGCATGCGTCGGCCTTGGTCACCTAATGGCGGCTCTCCACGCTGCTCGATCCCTGGCAGCCTCCCTGTTCAGTCCCTTAACCCTTAAATCACACTTAATGACCTCGTCCCATGTCTTTCTCGGTCTACCCCTCCCAACCCCTCCCCCAATATTAACACCTCTCACCCTCTGTACCTAATTATCATCCCCCATCCTCTCCACATGTCCAAACCACCTCAGCCTACATCTCCTCATCACAACACCAATGCATTCCAGTCCCATCCTACCTCTAAACCCAGCCCCCCCAGGCCTTGCACGCAGGGACGCACTGCACATCCACCTAATCATTGTCATTTCTGTACGTTTAAACCTGCGAATATCCTCTTCCTTTATTGCCCAGGTCTCACTACCAAACAGCATCACACTCCTAACACATGCTGCATACAATGACCCCTTAGCACATAAGGAGAGTCCTCTCAATGTCAGGAGAGGCAACAGCTCCCTGCACTTCTTCCAACCACTTCTCACCCTAGCAACCGAGCTAACTCCAGCCCCACCTCCGACACATAACATGTCTACCAAATAACAAAACTCCTCCACACACTCAAGAGACTCACCTGCAAGTTCAACCCTCTCACGCCTAACAATCTCCACCTGCTCTCCCCGACACGCCGCACACATGAAATCAGCATCATCTTGCAGTCTACCTCTAATACCACTACATCTCTTGTGCACCCACTTATCACAAACACTACACAAGATGGAATTGCTTCCCACACCCTTGTGGCAAACTGCACATGGCCACTCTCCCTCTTTTCTGATTGTACCACCACCAACCCTAGATATCATCACTTTTGTTTTATCTGCATTCACCCTCAAGCCCGTGTGCCCCATACCATCTCTCCACTTCTTAAATCTTTCCTCCGCCTCCTTTTCATTCTCTGCAATCAACACCAAATCATCAGCATACATCTCCCATGGGAGTCCATCTCTGAAGTCACGTGAGAGGGCTTCAAGCACCATGATAAACAACAAGGGACTCAAAACTGACCCCTGATGCACACCAACATTCACGGAAAACTCATCACTCAAAGCTCCATTCACTCTTACCTGGGTGCAAGCACCCATGTACATGGCCATCACCACCCTAACCAGCCACTCTTCCAACCCTAGCTTTCTCATTGCCCACTTCACCATCTCTCTAGGGACTCTGTCAAAGGCCTTTTCCAAATCAACAAAAACAAAATACAATTCCCTTTTCTTTCCAATATATTTTTCCTGAAGCTGTCGAACAATGAATATGGCATCAGTGGTCCCCCTGCCTGGCATAAACCCAAACTGCATCTCATCTATATTCACTCTTTCTCTAATCATACCCTCTAGAACTCTCTCCATTACTTTCATTATCTGATCTAAAATCTTTATACCTCTGTAATTTCCCCTTTCTAGGGCATCACCCTTTCCCTTGTACACATTTACAATTACACTCCTCAGCCAATCATCTGGGACAACACACTCATATATAATCCTGTTTATCAGGTCAGTGACTAACCTCACGCCAGTATCTCCTGAGGCCTTCAACATTTCGGCAGTCAACCCAGACACACCTGCCGCCTTCCCCACCCGCATCCTGCCTATTGCCTCACTCACAGTAGCAGCGTCAATCAAAGGCCAAGGGCCAAACACTGGATCAGCGGGCTCCAAACCTTCTCCCAATCAAACTCCTAATTCAACATTCGGCTATAATGCTCTCTCCATTCATCTTTAATATCTTCACTGCTCACCACCACCCTTCCATCATCATTCTTCACACACTGCTCACCTACAATGTCCTGATTATCCCTCTTCACCTGATTTGCCACCCTAAAAATCATATTTTTCCTTTCTCCATGATTTAGATTATCAAGTAAAAGTCTCTGTGACTCAGACTTCGCCCTGTATACTTCTCTTCTAGCCCTGCGCTTGGCAGCCAAGTACTCCTACCTGTTACCACCATTCTTCCATTCCCGGAAAAGCCTTCTTTTCTCCTTAACTGCAGCTTCTACACCCTCATCCCACCACCAAGTTACTTTTGTCTTGGTGGGCCTCTTGTCCAACTGCATATTGTATCAGTAACTCTCAAGAGGTTGTTCTTAAGGGCTCTATACTGTTCATTAACGCCTCTATCTACGGCTTCCTGTTCAGCCACCACTCTCCTCATCTCACTATAAAAGGCATCCCTTACTGATTGGTTTCCCAGCTTCCATGTTTTCCTCCTAGGTACATATGTCCTCCTTCTCATCACTCGATCCTTAAGCACCATGTCACAAATCAACAGTTTGTGCTGCTGCACACACTCCTCGCTTCCTATACCTTTAACATCCCTCACTAATCTCCTATCAACCCTCCTGACCAGAAAATAATCTATCTGACTACTAATTCCCCCGGACTCATATGTAATCAACCGGCTGATTCTTTTCCTAAAATGTGTGTTGCACACAATCATGTCCATAGCCCCTGTAAACCCGAGTATTCTTTCCCCTTCCGCATTCCTCACACCATATGCACATCCTCCATGGACTCCTTCATAACCTTGAGCTGCTTCACCCACATGACCATTTAAATCCCCTCCCAGAACCACTACCTGAAAAAAAAAAAAATAAATAAATAAAATAAAATAAAAAATAAAAAAAAAGTTTTCTGCAACTCCTGAGGATGGCAACAGTACATTGAAGTCTGCTGCAGTTAATAACTGTAGGGAGACAAATTCTGTGGTCCATATCTTCAGGTTGTATACAGAAGGAGCTAAGGCAGATGCCAATGCAGCAATGATAATGTTTTGATTCCAGTGCAGTTTACCGAGTACAATATGTGGTATGTCAGGGCGCCCATCATCTACCCACTTAGTGTTGCTGTACTCTGTTTTTAGGGTAGCTGTACAATGACTGGCAAGCCAAATGATTTCCTGTAAACCAGGAAACCATTGACTACGCTGGGTGGTAACCTTATAGCTAACCAACACATGTTCCCTACAAAACAGCAAGTGGGTTGGCAGAGGATTAGTGCCCCTCCCCAGAAAACAACCAACTAAAAATACAAACAAGAAGCCTCAGACCAGGACTGAACAACAGGTGTTGACTAAGGACCGAAGAATATGGCACAGATTGCGACATGGAATGTAAGGGGTGCAAATGATGAGGTGAAAGAGAGAGAGATTGTCCAGGTGCTTCAGGGTGCAAAAGTGGATGTATGTGGATTATTGGACACCAAATGGTGAGATGAGAGTGTGAGAGGAGTATGGATGGGATGTATGAGCAGGAGTGGGTGAGAATGAAAGATTAAAAGAAGAAGTGTGTGTTGTTGTGTGCAAGATATGGAAGGATCAGTTGGCTCAAGGATTGTGTGGGTAAGATTGAAAGTTGGACAACAAATGTGGGCAATTGTGTATGCGCCAATGCAAGATCGTGCAAGCAGAATGAAAGAAGAGTTCTGGACAAATGTGGAAGAGTGTCGGAAAAAGTTTGAAAGGAGTGAGAGCGTGTTTTTGATTGGAGAATTGAATGAAGTAGGGAATGTGAAGGTGGATGGAGTAGTTGACGAGTGGGGTTTGCTTGCAGAAGTGGAAGTGAATGGCTGTGCTCTAGTGGACATTTGTGCCAGGAGGGGGTTGGTGACAGTCAATACCCTCTTCAGACACAAAATGATTAACAGGTATATGTGGTGAGTCATAAGAAGGGTGGGTGATGAACTGAATGAACAGAAGGCAGTGATTGATCATGTGTGTCTGGATGATAGAATGAGGTGTGTAATGGATGCAAGAGCATATAGAGGTTGGGGGAGTGGACTTTCTGATCACCACTTGGTGGTGGTGAGAGTTGAGGTTCAAATGAAAAGGAGGAATAGAAGAAGGGGAGGACAGGAGGAAGTAGTTCATACAATTAGGGTGCAAAGGTTACTAGAGGATGGAAAAAAGGCAGAATATAAGAGAGAAATGGAGGAGCAATTGGATAATTTATGATTTGGAGCAGATGCGGGGCATGGACGATGTGTGCAATATATGCGCAGAAGAAATCTGTGCAGCATGTGAGGTGGTGTGGGAAGTGAAGAGACGATGCAAGGGGGTGCAAGGAACAGCGTGGTGGAATGAAGAGGTGAGAGACTGTGGCACAGATGAAGAAAGCATATAGTGAGTGGATGAGAAACAGGGATGTGGAGAAAGTTGAGAGACAGAAAAGAGAGTTATATGTAGAGAGGAAGAGAGGTGAAAAGATTAGTAATAGAGTAAGAAGAGAGTGGATGAGGAAATTGAAAGGAATTTGAGTGTAAAGTGGAGGGAATGTAAGAAAATGTTCCAGAAAAAGATAAAGAGAGGTAGACAGGGTGTTAAAGAAGTTAGTCAGGGAGTGAAAGATAAAAATTATAGTTTACTAGTAGAGAAGGGAGAAAAAGTGAGCAGATGGAGAGAACACTTAAGGAATTGTTGGACATAAAGAATGAAAGTAATGTGAGTATATGTGGCTGGGGAATGGCTGAGGGATTGAGGGATGTGAGAAGAGAGGAAGAAATTACTAGGATTGATGTTGTGGAAGCAATGAAGAAAGTCAGAATGGGGAAAACCCCAGGAATTGATGGAGTGTGTGGTGAAATACAGAAGCATGGGGGAGAGATAGTAGTAGAATGGATGTGGAAGATATGCAAATTGGCCTGGGAGGAAGGTAAAGTCCCAGTGGATTGGAAGTCAGGTATAATTATTCCCCTGTACAAAGGAAAAAGGGAAAAAGAAGTCTGTGGTAATCATACTGGCATTTGTCTTCTTAGTGTAATAGGGAAAGTACATTGTAGGATACTTATTGATAGAGTTAGGGAAATAACAGAGGAAGTAGAGAAGAACAGAGAGGTTTTAGAAAGGGAAGTGGTTGTGTAGATCAGATATTCATTCTTAGATCTATAGTGGAAAAGTTTCTAGACATGGGAAAGAAGTTGTATATGGCCTTCATGGATTTGGAGACAGCATATGACAGGGTGGATAGACAAAGAATGTGGAAAATGTTAAGAGTATATCCTCCTACTTTCTCTATATTTATTTCAAAGCCACAGGTGGCTGTTGTGTATTTGTATGCAACAACTTATCTTGCTCTCATGTTCCTGAACTTGATTTTTCTGAATTCTCTACTCTCCGGCTTCAGCTTTCCTGTCATTCTCTGACTAAATATATCTGCGCTGTTTATTCATCCCCTAACTCTGCTATGAAAAATTCTTCGACTGTCTTACTTCTATGATGGAACACATTCTGTCCATTTCTCCTTTCTCCGAAATCTCCATTCTGGGAGATTTCAATGTTCACCACCACCTTTGGCTCTCCTCACCATTCACAGATCCACCTGGTGAACAAGCCTACATCTTTTCTATCCTTAATGACCTAGAGCAGCTTGTACAGCACCCTACCTGTATCCCTGACCACCTTGGAGAGAGCTTCAACTTACTTGACCTCTTCCTTACAGGTAATCTTTGTGCTTACACTGTTAATCTTTCCTCTCTGTTCGGCTCCTCCGATCACAACCTTATTACCTTAACCTGTCCTATCGCTCCGGTACGGCCTGTGGACCCTCCAGAAAACATCGAGTGTGGTACTTTGGAGCTGTAGATTGGGAGGCCCTCAGGCAGTGCTTCTTTGATTTTCCCTGGAATGATTATTGCTTTCATGGCTGGGAGCCATATGAGTGTGTCTTGCGCATTGCGGAGGTTATTCTCTCGGGCATGGAAGCGTACATTCCCTTTTCATATCCTTTGACTAATGCAAGAAAGCCTTGATTTAATCACACTTGTTCTAATGTTGTGTGCAACAAGGAGAGGACCTATAAAAGGTACCAGAGCCAACCCACCCCTTAATGACATCTTTTTTATGTTTCAGCCCGGAATTGTGCTAAGTCTGTTCTTCACTCAGCCAAAAATAATTTCATCCGTGCTAAGTGCTCTCAACTCTCCAACTTGATTTCTTCTCGCTTCTTCTGGTACCTTGCCAGAAACCTTTCTAACTACTTTACCTCATCATCCTTCCCTCCTCTTTTCTACTCTGATGGCTCTATAGCTATTTCTTTTACTTTGCTCAGGCTTTCTCCTCCAATTCCACCTTAGACGATTCCAATGTTGTTCCTCCATCACTTCCCCTCTCTTTCTCATGGCTGACATTAAAATTTCTTCAGCTGATGTATTTTCAGCCATCACTGGCCTCAATACTGTCAAGGCATATGGGCCTGATGGAGTTCCCCCTGTTGTCCTCAAGAACTGTGCTTCTGTGCCTACACCCTCCCCAGGTAAACTCTTTCACCTTTGTCTATCAACTTGTACCTTTCCTTCTTGCTGGAAGTTTGCTTTCATTCAGCCGGTCCCAAAGAAGGGTGACGATTCCCAACCCTCTAACTATCGTCCATTTTTTTTTTTTTTTTTTTTTAATGTGTCTGAGTCTGGGCATAGGCTGCACAGCCCGCTATCAAGGCCCAGCAGTCCTCCTACATACTGTACACCTCTACATGTCAACTAACACTCACCGTCCCTATTGAATACATGCTATGGCTGTCTTATACATGACTGGTGTATTGGTATTAGCGGGGGTATTTTTACGACATGTCGGCAGGTCTTCTGGGAGATCAGTAAAGCCTAATTTAATAAAATTTAAATCCTTAAACTGTTCCCTGCCCCAGCAGGGATTTGAACCTAGGTCTGTTAGGACTGCAGGCCACCTCTCTACCGATTGAGCCACCGCCTCCCTCTTTAACATCCAGTGCCTCAAAAGTTTTCGAGTCTATTCTTGGCTGAAAATTTTTAAACATCTTTCCTATCACAACCTTCTTTCTGATTGTCAGTATGGGTTCCATCAGGGATGCTCCACTGGCGATTTTCTCACCCTTTCAGATTCCTGGTCATCATCCTTTTGGGACTTTGGTGAAAGCTTTACCATTGCACTTGACATCTCAAAGGCTTTCAATTGAGTCTGGCATAAATCTTTAATTTCCAAACTGCCCTCCTGCAGTTTCTTTCCTTCTATCTGTGCCTTCATCTATTGCTTCCTTTCTGGTCATTCTATAGCCGCTGTTGTAGACGGCCATCGTTCTTCTCCTAGATCTATCAGCAGTGGTGTTCCTCGGGGCTCTGTCTTATCACCAACTCTTTTCCTTTTATTCATCAGTGACCTTCTAAGCTGTACATCTAACCCTGTCTACTCATTGCTGATGATTCCATCCTTCACCTTTCCATTCGGTTCCCGCAACGTCCATCTCAGCAGTTACTTCAGCAAACAACAGCAAACAAGTGATGAGGCTATGGTGCACCTAATGTCCGAATGGCTTGTATCTCTGACTGGGTAAAAATAATCTTGTTTTCAACGCATCAAAGACTCAGTTCTTACACCTATCAACCCGACAAAATCTTCCACAGGAGTACCCACTTATGTTTAATAATGTCCAGCTTGGTCTTGCATCTTCCTTGAACATGCTAGGGGTTTCATTCACTTGGGATTTATCTTGGAAAGAACATATTACATTCTTATGATATCTGCTTCCAAGAGATTAGGTGTGCTAAGCCGACTCTGAACCTTTTTTACCCCTGCATGGTTGTTGACTTTACACATGAGTTTTGTTTGCCCCTGTGTGTAGTACAACTCTCATGTGTGGGGAGGCTCCCCACATACAGCTCTTCTTAGTAGGGTGGAGTCAGAGGCTTTTTGTCTCATTAACACTCCTCCTCTTAGTGGCTCCCTTCAACCTCTGTCTCTTCACTGCACTGTTGCATCTTTATCTCTTTTCTTTTGCTACTTCTATGTTCACTATTCCTCTGAACTGTCTCGTTGCATCCTTCCACCTCTACAACAGGCACGTAGCACCCATCTAGCAACAAACTCTCATCCCTTTTCTATCCAACTCTCAAATGCAAGAGTTAACTGTTACTCCCAGTCCTTCATTTATGCAACAGGTCAACTCTGGAACTGTCTTCCTCAGTCTGTATTTCCTGCTTCCTATGATCTCCAGTCTTTCAAATGCAGTGTCCAGGCATTTCGAAATGAACGAATCTTGAATTTGGCTCTCTTTTGTATTGTTTTTGTTTTTTCTTGGAAGGAACAATTTGTGGGCCCATGGCCTTTGGTTCCTTCTTCCTTGCATTTAAAAAAAATGGGAAGTTGTTGAATGCCCTGAAGAGTATGTATGAGGGTGCTAGGCTGCAGTGCATGTAAATAGTGAACTGAGTGAATTTTTCTGTTTGAATGTTGGATTGAAACAGGGGTGTGTTATGTCTCCATTGTTGTTCAGTCTGTTTATGGATGGGGTTACAAAAGAGATACAAGGTAATAAGTAATCCATCCACTGTTCGATGTAATAAGAGCGAAAGGCATGTCCGGACACTGGTTTTGTCCGAATATTGGTCCTGAAACTCCAACACCGGTCATTCATGACCCTACCCTAACCTAACCTAAATCAGAAAACTACCTTCCTACCTCCCTACCGGACATGTATAGCACTTATTTAGGTCCCTTTTCACATAAATAATGCACACAAAGCATGAATTAATTGAATTTTAACCAAAAAATGATGATTTAGAGGTGACTAAGGCATAGGTGTTCAGAACTTGCCAGCATAGTATAATTAAGTATCGGACATGGAAATCATCTTTTCTCACATTTTATGCACTAAATTATTGGATACAAAGCATCAAATACAGTAAATGATGTAAATTGTTACCAAAAAATTGGTTAGGTTAGGTTAGGTTAGGTTATGACTGGACATGAAATTCACTGGCATTCACCTTTTTCATAGCTGGTGCACTTGAAAACCATGCATGAAAAAATTAAATTGAAAGCAGAAAATTATGATTAACATTTAGGGTAATTTTTTAACCCATTTACAGCATGCTGAAAGCAGATTAGACATGAAAATCTTTATGGTAATCATCTTTCACACAAGTCAATGTCATTCATCTTTTTCATAGCTGGTGCACTTAAAAACCATGCATGAAAAAATTAAATTGAAAGCAGGAAATTATGATTAACATTTAGAGTAATTTTTTAACACGTTTACAGCATTATGAAAACGGGTTAGACATGAAAATCTTTATGGTAATCATCTTGCACACAAATCAAAGGCATTCACCTTTTTCATAGCTGGTGCACTTAAAAACCATGCATGAAAAAATTAAATTGAAAGCAGGAAATTATGATTAACATTTAGGGTAATTTTTTAACCCATTTACAGCATGATGAAAACAGTTTAGACATGAAAATCTTTATGGTAATCATCTTGCACACAAATCAGAGGCATTCACCTTTTTCATGCATGGTTTTTAAGTGCANTGAAAACAGGTTAGACATGAAAATCTTTATGGTAATCATCTTGCACACAAATCAAAGGCATTCACCTTTTTCATAGCTGGTGCACTTAAAAACCATGCATGAAAAAATTAAATTGAAAGCAGGAAATTATGATTAACATTTAGGGTAATTTTTTAACCCATTTACAGCATGATGAAAACAGTTTAGACATGAAAATCTTTATGGTAATCATCTTGCACACAAATCAGAGGCATTCACCTTTTTCATAGCTGGTGCACTTAAAAACCATGCATGAAAAAATTAAATTGAAAGCAGGCTATTATGATTAACATTTAGATTAATTTTTTAACCCATTTACAGCATGCTGAAAACAGGTTAGACATGAAAATCATTATGGAAATCATCTTTCACACAGTTTATGCATGAGATTAATGATATGGAAAGAACAAAACAAGGAATTTTGATGAAGTTACGGTACTTACGAGAATGATGCCGCCGTCCTCATGTATAACCTGCTCGATCATCTCAGACTCTGACAGGAAGACCTTGCAACTCTCACACCTTTGCACTTCCGCTGCACTTTACAATCACCAGCACTTTCCACAACGTTTTCTTTCGCATAACTGGGATCACATCACTTCACTGCACTGTACATAACAGTAAATTCCCATGTGGTCTAGTGATGAGTCCTGGAGAATTTAGTTGCTGTCAGAGTCCGAGATGAGCTGACGGAGGTGGCGTAGGGACCTCTTGGTGGGACGTGGTGATACGCTATCCCCTGCAGAGGACTCCGAAGATAGACGCAAACTAACATCCAGTGGTGACTCCGCTGTGCCTGATGTGCTGGGCTGTGGCTCGGAGCTAGAAGGCCTGTCTTGGTGAGATGATGGTGTGGAGCGAGGGTTGACGACGGCAGGGTTGACAGGCCTGAAAAAACTGTCATTGGTGGATTGACGCAAGCAACGACGATTCTGACGATTAATGATACGCTGCCTGAAAGCTCGCACTTCACCCACAAATCCCAAGGGCCCCATCTCCCTGTCGCAGTCCGGGTGTTCTAGGTAGTCAAAAACGAACTCCACATATTCCCGGAGTGTGCTTAGCTTGGGGATGGTCGGGGTAGTGGCAAGCCGTGAGGAGTCCGCATCATCGTCGCTGTCCTCGTCGGAATCTTCCCGCTGGGTACTCGGACCAGCAACAGTAGATGTGATCTCGGTATTAGACATGATCTGATACCTAGGATCGCCCTCGTCGTCATCCAACCACTCACGCACTTCGTCGACATCCACATTGTCTCCACCCACACGAAGCCTTGCATGGAAGTCATCCACGTCAAAACCTAGAAAATCGTGCACCACGTCACTTCCATGAAGCAGCCGAGACCAACCATTTTCTAAAGTCCTGACAGAGACTTCCTTCCATGCACTGGCCCAGTTGTAGATGGCAGACTTAAGGTTGTATCGGTGAATGTTTTCGACAGTTTTTTGTCCTCGCATGTCTCGTCCTTCCCTGCGATCGTCCTCTTCCTCGTACACAACCATCACCTCGTCCAAAAACTTCCGTCGGTAGAGCCTCTTCGTTGCCACAATCACTCCCTGGTCCATTGGTTGGATGAGAGCAGTCGTATTAGGTGGCAAAAACAGACACCTTATGTGGCCATTCTCAGCCACCAACTCCTTCTCAGATGGATGCGCAGGTGCATTGTCTAGAATCAGGAGGGCCTTTACCTGGTCTCGTGGGATTTTCAGTGTCTCCGTCTGATAATGAATGACCTCCTTGACAAAGTGTTGGTGAAACCAATTTCTGAAGATCTTGGTTGTGAACCAAGCCTTCAGAGAATGATACCACACGACAGGAAGGACATCCATTAACCCACAAAGTCACCTAGGCTGCTTTGCACGGCCTACAATAACGGGCTTCAGCCGGTGCATGCTGTTAGCATTTGCACAGCACAAAGCAGACACCCGTTGCTTGGAGAGCTTTGGACCAGGTATACGCTTCTCCGTCTCCTCAGCGAGAGTGTTCGTGGGTATTGAACGATAAAATAGGCCGGTTTCATCAGCGTTGTAGACTTGACCGAGAGTGAGGCCCTCCCTGTCAATCAAGCCATTCACCTTCTGCCGAAACTGTTCTATTCCTTCGTCATTAGCGTCCAGAGCTTCGCCATGGGTCTTACGGTTGGTAAGTCCGTGTCGTAACTTGAACGCGAAGAGCCAACCTTCAGATGCCTTGAAGTTTGGGGTGTCGTGTAGCCTTGCGAACTTCTCAGCAGCAGCTTTCAGCTCCGTTCCACGTACCAACACACCAGCAGCACATTGTTGTCGATACCAAATGAGCGTGGAACGGTCGATGTCTGGATACTTTGGAGTAAACATCACCTTCCTCTCCACGTTTCGTTTGGTCTTCGAAGCGAAATCAGCCGTGTGCTGCTGTAGTTTGTCTCGGGACTTCTTGATATCAAACAAAGTGGAGTGAGGGAGGTTGAATTCACGTAGGATCCGTGATGTCGGCCAGCCGGCGTCCACCTTCTCCAATATCTCCCTCTTCTTCTCCAGAGTCAGAACCACTTTCTTCTTCTTCTCAGGAGGCGGGGCCATCATCACACACATGATCAAGAAGGTGAATAGCAGCATCAAGCCCTGCAGGAGGTATGGTATCACCACAAAACCAATTACTTCGGCCGCCCTTTTCAGAGCATGTTTACGAGCCAGGAGCAGAGCGGGAAATGAGACCGACAGACAGGCGCCATACACGAAAACACAGCCTATTGGCACGTGCGGGAAATTCAAACTGACGCGGTCCCAAAAAATCGGATTTTTTTCGGATTTTTGTTAATTTTTGGGCATTTTGGGGGGCGGACAGCCCACGATGTCCGAATAGTGATGCATCCGAATACTGGGCGTCCGAATAGTAAAGAGATTACTGTAATAATAATCTGGTCTTCTGTGTCTGAAAAGCTCCAGTTCTTCCACTAGCACTTGACACATATATTCATTATTTTTATAATTAAAAAATTGTGACATCTCTCATATACAATACACTCTTCTTCAGTTAAAAAAAGTATTATAAGTGGCAATAATTAAACCCTATAATCATCTGTCATAGTACCTCTCTTCAGGTCATAACATTTTGAAAAAAGAAAGGCTTTCAGCCATCCCTTAAAAGGTTCAGCAGAAGAGAGTTGTTTCATGGACAATGGCAATCTATTACATAGGGCAGTGGATGCTGGAGCAGCCGTAATGAGAGAGGACTGTGTGTGGAAACTCCCTGTACTGTTAATTGCAGATGATACTGTTGTTAAGTGAAGACGAAGGGGAGCTGCAAGGTTTGGTGAATGAGTTTGGGAGAGTGTGTAAGAAATGAAGTCTAATAGTGAATGTAGGGAAGAGTAAGTTATGGTCTTTGAGAGAAACAGTCACTGAATGTACAGTGAGGTTGGATGAGGAGGAAATGGAAAATGTGAGTGCATTTAAGTACTGTTCTGTACTTGGGTAGTGTGATGAGTAAAGTTGGAAGTTTAGAGGATGATGTGCTTGAAAGGGTACAACAAGGAAGAAAGGATTCTGGTTCTTTGAAACCAGTGATAAGAAACAGGGAAGTGAGTATGGAGGTGAAAAAGTTACTGCATGACAGTATTGTGATACCAACTCTAACGTATGGAAGAGAAGCTTGGACCTTGTTGGTGGGACACAAGAGAGAGAGCAGTGGAAATGAGTTATTTGAGAGGAGTATGTGGAGTCACATGGAGAGGCAGACTGACAAATGAGGAGGTGAAGGAACGTTGTGGTGTGGATGTGGATGTGATGGAAAGCATTAGGAGAAACACATTGAGGTGGTTTGGCCATGTGGAGAGGATGGAGAGTGAGAGACTGACAAAGAAAGTGTATGTGAGTAAGATGGAGGGGGGGGGGAGAGGGAGGGGAAGGCCAAGGATGAGATGGAGGGATGGAGTGGAGAGGTATATGAGAGAGGAGGATGTGAGCTTGGAGCAGGGCAGTGATATGGTGGGGGACAGGGCAACATGGAGGCAATTTGTTTGTGGCCACCTCTTACGGGATTAAGGCGTTTGGCAATAGATAGATCGATAGTATGTGAGCCAAAGAAAATGTTGCTGAAGAAGACCATGACAGGCATCTCTTTTCTCATTTATGAACCAGACATCATTCTAAGCATTTTGAGTTATACCATCAAAGTTAAGATGCTCATGGACAGTGACTGGAGCCTCAATCTTCTCTTCACAAGAGCTAAGAATGATACTAAAACTGCAGTCTTATAGATGTCTCTTGAAGTGCCCTCCTCCATTGTAAAACAGGGCAAGTTGTACATCTATGTAGTTCTCACAAGATGCTGTGTCTTTGGCAGATTCTCAGTTACTCTGTGATCAGGTTCTTGGTCACACATTGAATAGTGTTGTTTCGTTTTTGTTTCGTTTTTGAAGGCTCCAACATGCTTGCATGTGTCGGCCTTGGTCACCTAATGGCGGCTCTCCACGCTGCTCGATCTCTGGCAGCCTCCCTATTCAGTCCCTTAACCCTTAAGTCACATTTAATGACCTCGTCCCATGTCTTTCTCGGTCTACCCCTCCCAACCCCTCCCCCAATATTAACACTTCTCACCCTCTGTACCCAGTTATCATCCCCCATCCTCTCCACATGTCCAAACCACCTCAGCCTACCTCTCTTCATCACAACACCAATACACTCCAGTCCCATTCTACCTCTCAACTCTTCTATCGTAAACCCAGCCCCCCCAGGCCTTGCACACAGGGATGCACTGCACATCCACCTAATCATTGTCATTTCTGTACGTTTAAACCTGCGAATATCCTCTTCCTTTACTGCCCAGGTCTCACTACCATACAGCATCACACTCCTAACACATGCTGCATACAAAGACCCCTTAGCACGTAAGGAGAGTCCTCTCAGTGTCAGGAGAGGCAACAGCTCCCTGAACTTCTTCCAACCACTTCTCACTCTAGCAACCGAGCTAACTTCAGCCCCACCTCTGGCACATAACATGTCTCCCAGATAACAAAACTCCTCCACACACTCAAGAGACTCACCTGCAAGTTCAACCCTCTCATGCCTAACAATCTCCACCTGCTCTCCCCGACACACCGCACACATGAAATCAGCATTATCTCGCAGTCTACCTCTAATACCACTACATCTCTTGTGCACCCATCTATCACAAACACTGCACAAGATGGAATTACTTCACACACCCATGTGGCAAACTGCACATGGCCACTCTCCCTCTCCTCTGATTGTACCGCCACCAACCCTAGATATCATCACTTTTGTTTTATCTGCATTTACCCTTAAGCCCTTGTACCCCATACCATTCTCCACTTCTTAAATCTTTCCTCCGCCTCCCCTTCATTCTCAGCAATCAGCACCAAATCATCAGCATACAACATCTCCCATGGGAGTCCCTCTCTGAAGTCACGTGAGAGGGCTTCAGGCACCATGATAAACAACAAGGGACTCAAAACTGACCCCTGATGCACACGAACATTCACGGGAAACTCATCACTCAAAACTCCATTCACTCTTACCTGGGTGCGAGCACCCACGTACATGGCCATAACCACCCTAACCAGCCACTCTTCCAGCCCTAGCTTTCTCATTGCCCACTTCACCACCTCTCTAGGGACTCTGTCAAAGGCCTTTTCCAAATCAACAAAAACAAAATACAATTCCCTTTTCTTGCCAATATATTTTTCCTGAAGCTGTCGAACAATGAATATGGCATCAGTGGTCCCCCTGCCTGGCATAAACCCAAACTGCATCTCAT
>JAGKTI010000514.1:72967-110123 GCA_018397915.1 Birgus latro
CCATATTTTTCCTTCCTTCATGATTTAGATTATCAAGTAAAAGTCTCTGTGACTCAGACTTCGCCCTGTATACCTCTCTTCTAGCCCTGCGCTTGGCAGCCAAGTACTCCTCCCTGTTACCACCCTTCTTCCATTCCCGAACAAGCCTTCTTTTCTCCTTAACTGCAGCTTCTACACCTTCATCCCACCACCAAGTTACTTTATGTCTTGGTGGGCCTCTTGTCCAACCGCATACTGCATCGGTAACTCTCAAGAGGTTGTTCTTAAGGGCTCTATACTGTTCATTAACGTCTCTATCTACGGCTTCCTGTTCAGCCACCACTCTCCTCATCTCACTATAAAAGGCATCCCTTACTGATTGGTTCCCAGCTTCCATATTTTCCTCCTAGGTACATATGTCCTCCTTCTCATCATTCGTTCCTTAAGCACCATGTCACAAATCAACAGTTTGTGCTGCTGCACACACTCCTCGCTTCCTACAACTTTAACATCCCTCACTAATCTCCTATCAACCCTCCTGACCAGAAAATAATCTATCTGGCTACTATTTCCCCGGACTCGTACGTAATCAATCTACTCACTCTTTTTCTAAAATGTGTGTTGCACACAATCATGTCCATAGCCTCCCCAAACTCGAGTATTCTTTCCCCTTCCGCATTCCTCACACCATATGCACATCCTCCATGGACTCCTTCATAACCTTGAGCTGCTTCACCAACATGACCATTTAAATCCCCTCCCAGAACCAGTACCTCATCATCACCCATACCACTTACTACATGTATTAAATCATCTCAAAATCTATCCTTCTCTGCATCATCCAATCCTACCTGTGGAGCATATGCTGATATAACTGAAATCATCACCTGTCCGATCAAAATTTTCACTACTATTATCCTATCACTTACTCTCATGACATTCATAACATACTCTACCCATTTCTCCGCAACCAACACACCCACACCCCCATATAGGTCAGTTCCCCCCTGCCAAAACAGCTTATAGTAGCAATCCTTCCCAGCAATCTTTCTGGCTGATCCACCCCTGTACCGGACTTCCTGCAAACAAGCCACATCCACCCACCTCCTACTAAATGCCTCAACAACTTCCCCCGCTCTTCCCCTCAAACTTCCCACATTCCACGAACCCACCCTAAATCCCCTGGGTGATTTGCTGTCTCAGGCTTGCTTTGATTGCTGTCCTCAGGCTTGCTTTGATTGCTGTCCTCAGGCTTGCTTTGATACATATATTTGTACTTGGTCATAGTCTGTAAGATAAAGGGGGGTAAACATTCCAAAGGCCCAGCCCATTGCACAGTCCTAGGTCCAGGCAATGGATCTGGGACCCCTAGCCCACCAGCTTACTAGTGGCTGTGGTAGTGGCCTCGGGGCACCCTGCCAGGACACCTGCAGGGACACCCTCCAAGCGCGCCTTGGCACTGCAACTGCCCCGCCATTATACACCCACTGATAGGGCAGCCTCCTGGGGCGCTACTCCCAGGTTCAGGCCCCTTTCTATTGAGCGGAAGCGGCAGCCTTGTGTACTAGAGAGAATTGTTGTTGTTGAGTTACCTTGGTCTGTCTGGTTGAGCAGACCCATCAACCACAGGCAGACAACTGCCTCTGCAGGGCTGTCCCATGCAGTGAGTTGATGTTCCCTCATAGCAGACAGCACCACGACACTGTGAGGCATGAGAAAGAGTGTGAACAAACAGATGCCACATTTGCGCCTCTCCACCCAGTTAACTGCAGCACCATGGTAGACTCCATATCATCTCGGTATTTGGTTATGTGGTTACTACCAAGCATTGTACATGGTTCCTTGGCTTGTCACTCATTTTATAGGCACCTGAAGTGGAAAGGAGAGTAATAAAAAGTGACAGGAAATTTGGGAGAAATCTGGAGAGAAGAGAGCAAACACAGAAAAAGATTGATCAAGGTAAAGGAAGAACTAGGCAGCACCGCATCAAGTGTGGATGATGATTGCTACCACCTATCAGCAGAAGAAAATGTGATGAATACCATTTTTTTTTCCTAACTCTAAATATTGTAGCAATAAAGACTCCCAAATACCCTTCTATAGGGCATTGAGAACCTGATTTTGACCCTCAGTTAGTGGCCCATTTTACACTTTGTAGAGATGTCCAGTTATGATTTTCCGTATGAATAGATTGCAGCCATCCTTTGGTTATTGCACATAATTGGTATTGAACGTGGTGAATGAAAACGAAAACTCACAATAATGGACACCCAGAACCTGTGGTATTTATCCTGATTGGTACCAGGCAACCAAGATCCCACCCCAGTTTTCCATTTTACAACAATTTAAACCCTCGAAATACATACATAATGTTATAGTAAGTATCAGACAGACACGTAGGCATTATTAGGTTAGTAGAAAGTGGTAACAAGGGCACAGCAAGGGAGACTATTTATTGATAAACATACTTTGGAGAGACTTGAGGTGGGCTTAAGGTAAAGGGCTTTGAGGAAAGAGGGTGGAGAGTTAGTGGTCCCAACCACCTGGGACTAACTTCTCGAGTATGGCCTCATCTTATGTGAATAGGTTGACTGCGTGTGTTTGTGCAACTTGGTGGACCAAGTCTTGGGCTCTGACCAGCTGAGGTGTGTGATAGCATGATTTTGCCCTGAAAAATGTTCTATAATGGTGGGGGTGCAGATTTTAATCTGTTGATGTTTTGATGGTGAATTCTCATGACAGGGAATGTGATTGATGATGTGATCGTGATAACCTTTTCAACAGCCCCACTTTATGTCATTTTGTTACTGGTCAGGTTGCTGAGCTCCATTATTTTCTTCTGTTTTATTTTCCAGCATTTATTTAGAAATTCCTTTGTATTTTCAAAGCTTTTTCCTTTGAACAACCCAATTGTAAACACATGATTTATCATTCGATGATGAGATCATGATAGCCCATTCAACAGCCACTCTTTATGTTGTTTTAGTGACTGTTCTGGTTGCTGAGCTCCCTTTTCTTCTCTCTTATCATCCAACAGTTATTTAGAAATTCCTTTGTATTTTCAAAGCAGTTTACCTTGTACAGCCTGAATGTAAACACACGATTTATCGATGCCACAGTTTTCAGCAGTGCATGAAATGTTTACTTTCTAAGGTTTTCATAATTATTATTATTTACAGTATGTAAAATTATTATTATGTACTCCATGATAGGTTAGATGACAGTTCAATGGTCAAACACAAAATGTTCTTTGTTGAGTTGCCTAGTTGTCCACACTGTTTTGTACCTCATCTGATGGGCGATAATCCATACCCCAAAAATGACAATGGTCACGTCACTTATGACCAAAACATTAATATGAGTCTAAAATCAGTTTATAAATCAACCTAAACAGCAAATTTACATCTGAAATATCATCAAAATTGGAGAAACAAAAAATCAGATCCCATTGCAAAACTGGAGTAAGGCCTACGATAGGTGGGGTAGGGTGGTATTTCTACCCCATCACTATTCCTGGGTATCGCATCTAGGGGTATCGTAAATCGGGGTTTTCCTGTAAAGGGTGGGGACACGGGAGAAAGAGAAGAGACATATTGATAAAATATGTAGATATAACTATGGGAGAGCGGATTTTGACTCCTTAAGACAATATTTTGGAAATATGGACTGGAGTGAAATGGAGAGGGGGAAAAATATCCAGGAGAAATGTAATATCTTTATGAAAATATATGAGGATGGAGTCAGAAACCATGTTCCAAAAGTTGCTGCAAAAAAAAAGACAGAAAAAAAGATTGGTTTAATAAAAGATGTAGGGAGGCACTTGAAATTGGGAATAGAGCATGGGATAAAGTAAGAAAAAGATATACTGAAAAAGCTTGGAAAGAATACAACAAAGTAAGAAATGAATATGGAAAAGTAAGAAGGGAGGAGGAAAAAAGATACAAGAAGGATATTTTTAATAAAGGCAAGAAAGAACCCAGGCTGTTCTACAGGTTTGTTAATAGTAAAGTGAGAACAAAGAACAGCATTGTGAGATTTAGAGATGGGGATGTAATATATGAAAAAGAAATGTGTAACCTAGTGAATGATAAATTGCAGTTGGTACTTGTAACAGAAGAGGAATTCCTAGAACCTGTAACAGAGATGCAACCACTGAAATTGGAAACAATAGTACTGTAGTTGAGAGAAATGAGATACTGTACTTCATTTGATGAAGGATACAGATGTGAGAAAGGCAGTGGGACTGGATGTGAAAGAATGTGCAGATCAGTTAGCAAGGCCTAGTTATGATATTATAAGGTTTTCCATAGAAAGTGGGGAGCTACCTACTGAATGGAAAAGAGCAAATATAGTTCTGATTTATAAGTGTTGACAGGGAGGACCTGCCTAACTATAGACTGGACTGACTCCCTTACTAGTATAGCCTGCAAACAATGTGAAAATGTCATTAGAAAAAGATGGATGAAATTCCTTGAAGGGCATATGGTAATAACATCCAAGCAATTTGGATTTAGAGAAGGGTCGTCTTGTGTTATGAATTTGTTGAGCTTCTATAGTAGAGTGATGGACATTGTTCAAGAAAGGGAAGGATGGGTAGAGTGTACTTACGTAGATTTAAAGAAGGCTTTTGATAGAGTGCCACACACATGATTATTATGGAAATTGAAAACCTATGGAGGTGTACATGGAAAATTGTTGAAATGGATGGAAAATTAAATGATAGGAAGACAAATGAGAACCATAATAAGAGACAAGTTTCCCAGTGGAAAAAGGTAACTAGTGGAGTGCCTCAGGGTTCGGTGTTTGCCCCAAATATGTTTTTTGATATATATAAATGACATGCCTGAAGGGTTAAGTAGTTATATGAGTTTATTTGCTGACAGTGCAAAAATTATGAGACATATTACAGGTGTAAATTGTTGTAAGGAATTCCAAAAAGATCTTGATAAACTCTACAAGCAGAGTCAGATGTGGAGAATGGAATTCAAGACTAATAAATGTTATGTATTTGGAATGGGAGTCAGTGATAAGAGACCAAAGTGTTGGAACTAGACAAACCGCACTCACCCAGCCGGCTTTACGACGTGAACTGCCAAGGGTCCCGGTTGCATACCACAGGAACCTTCCGATGATGTCATCACTCGTGACTTAGCAGATGTGTGCGTGCGCACACACACTAACACTCTCATCCTCTCTTCTTAATTTGACAGAAGATTCCAAGGACGAAGCTGGATGGTCTATTTGCGTCTGATACACACTATGTATCCAATACATAGACTTTTGTGTGAGTACCATCAACACCCGATACACACTATGTATCCAATACATACACTTTTGTTTAATTACTATCAAGACCCAGTCTGCGGCCACATACAGATATGTGATGTCTCTTAAAGTATTATAAACTTTCTAGTCTCGGCTGACTGCTGCACGCAGCCGCTCGGTCGAGGCACCTTTCTTGGTGAGACAATCAGCCAGTTGTTGTGATGTATCCACCCAGGATACCTCATCAATCTCCCCCCGCTCCAACATGTCCCGCAACACAGCAATATCAATGCGCAATCTCCTGTCTTCTACGCTCCTACAGGAGTAAAGGATGTCCACCAGACTCTTGTTGTCGACGAAACACTTTATTTTGATCTTTCCACATCCAGAAACCTCACGCAATATGTTGAAGAGATATACAGCAGTTTCAGCACATTCAAGCAGCGCCAACGCCTCAGCAGATAAGGTAGATTTGACGACCCTCCTGATCTTCCTTGTCTGCCAAAATATAGGACATCTTGCCTCACTAGCATCTCGTAGGAAGATCACAAAACTTCCCTGAGATCCATTGCCTACAAGGTTGGCAAATGAGGCATCCGAAAAGCACTCTGTATGACAGTCCTCGATCGGCCCCATTCTTGGAATGTATAGCTTCATGTTGTCAGTCTTCACCCTTGAGATCACCTTATTGAGTCTAAGCAAATCCACTACGGTAGCTCGGTTGCTATTCACGCTCAACTCACACATCAAAGGCAATATCTGGCCGAGTGTATGTGGCAATCCAATTGAGTTGCCCAATTAATGCTCGGTACTCCTTTTTCTCAGACTCGGACAGCTCCCCTGATTTTACTGCTGCACGATGTTTACTCAGCGTGACTGGTTTCAAGGATGAAGCATACTGGAATTGGTCGAGCGTTATGCTGCCATCGATGTTGGAGATGACATTGAGACCAGCGTATTTGAAGGCTTTTGATTCTGAACTGCCGATGAGGAATATTTGACTCAACCGATTTATCACTTGCTGTTCAAACTCATGTGTACCAGCCCAAAGGAAGTCATCGACGTAGATGCATACAATGCCTTCGACTTTGCCACCATTGCTCCAAGAGAACAGCACTGAATCCAGTGATGATACTTTAGCTCCGAGGCTCAACAACTGATCTTTTACGCACAGATACCAATGCCTAGCAGCATCACAAAGGCCATAAACAGTTTTCTTTAGTCTCCATAACTTACCATTTGCATATTCAGACGGAGGACGTAAATGAACAACTCTCTCAGTGTCGTTACCTTGCAGGTAGGCAGCTTTCACGTCCATAGTATGGCAATCCCACTGGTTGGTGGAGGCCAAAGAAAGTGCCAAACGCACTGCTTCCTTTGAACAAGTAGGCGAGTCTTTTCGGAGATCCACTGTGTCTTCCTCAAATCCTCTGGCGACTAAGCGGGCCTTAACAATAGGCTTTCCATTTTTCAGTTTTTCTGTCACAACCCATCGAACGGTTATGGCACCTTGCCCAACATCATCTACTTCCTCATACACATCATTATTCTGCCAGTTTGTAATTTCATTTTCCTTAGCACATAATACGGCCTCAGAGTTGAAAACAGCAAGCATTTCTGTGTCATCATCAACCACTTCCCATTCGCTAAGATCCTTCTCCAAATCTATCCAATCAATGCTGCCATCAGAGTCCCTCTTCAAATTATAGCAGTGTTTGTACTTTCCAGTGGCTTTACCTGCCCGACTTATAATCCTTCCAGACACCAACTCTCTACTTTCTGAATGTATTCCCTTTATACGTTGACCAACAGAAACTTTGGGAAGCTGATTAATCGGAACAGAAACTGTGGGAGGATCATCAATTGGGACCACACCATCTTCCGACTCGTCATCTGGTGGATAGTCATTCAACACTTGCGTAGGATCGTCATTAGGCTTCTCCTGGACAACATTTTTCTTCTCATCACTGCTGACATCACTTTCAGCTGTAGTATCTTGCTCTGGCGCTCGCGCTAGATGACATACATGCACTCGCATGTATACACCGCCGTGTCTCACCAGAATTTGTTTCCCATCTCTGCCTATTACAATTCCGGGACCGTGCCACTCATGACTGTCGTTTCTTTTGTAGAAGACTTCATCTCCATTCCGGATGTCGTTTAGGTCACTCGAACGTACGTTGTGCCGCAGAGCCCTAGCCAAGCGTTCATCTGATTCGGTCTTTATAAACTCTTGCCTAGCTAAATGAAGAGCGTTCAAGTTGTCTCTCACAATTTTCGATGGTGATGAAGGTTCCAAGGCTGGAGGATCATTTGCGTACACATTAGGCAGACCAGGGTTTTGACCAAAAATAAGTTGGTTAGGAGAAAAGCCTGAGTAGTTGGTGAGAGCATTTCTTGCCGATACTGCCCATGCCAAGGCCACATCCAATTCACACTGGCTATCAGCCATTATCTTCTTAACAATGTCACCAATGACTGCATTTTGACGCTCACAGACTCCGTTGCTCCAAGGACCCTCTGCAGACGTTGTCATGATCTTGATATTGAAGGCCTCTCCCAATGCTCGCATTTCCGCATTATTGAATTCACAGCCACTGTCTGTAAGAATTTTTCTAGGTGTGCCAAACACAACAATCCAGCTCCGAAATATTCCTTTGATAATGGTGGGTGCACACTTATCTGCGATTACTATCGCATTACAATACCTGGTCGCCAAATCAACAAGGACTAAGAAATAATGCCTTCCCCAAGCTTTTAAATCCATGGCTATGGCTTCGTTAAACTTAGATGCCATGGGCAAACTGACTATGGGTCGGGGCTTGGCTTTCTTAAATCTGCAACAGACTGTACAAGCATCAGATACAGCCTTGACAGCCTGTTCCAGTTTTGAACTTTTAATTCCCGCATCTGTGATAAGTTTAATTAGTTTTGCCAATGTTGGGTGTCCAAATTGCCTGTGAAGCTTCAAAGCGGTTTTTTCTACATCACCCCCACGAGTTGCCGACATGATTGTTTCACAAAATTCATGATCTAGTCATAAGGAAATTGGAAGTAAGTAATGGCCTGAAGATGAGGACTTTAAATCAATGATAGTTCCACAAATTTTGACCTGGTCAGTTCCGAGGTTAATCAACATTTTTGCTTTTTTCATGGAACGTCTACTCAACAGCAAGGGAATATTGCAGTCCCCAACATCAGTCACGATGTAGCACGCATGTTTCCAATGTAGCAGGGCAGAGTAACACATTTGAGGGAAGAAACAGTGACACCATCAGCAAAAGTAAACGTTGAGGATGACGCTTCTTCTTTTACAGCATTACGTTCATAATCAGTGAGCTCACTTAGATAGCAATTGATCCATTCAACTCCACATACAGTTGTAGAACACCCTGTGTCTAGAAGAGCACATCCCTTAGATTCTTCTACTAGAGTCTGTGACTTACCTCTACTAGCGGCATCATCCGCATAGCCCATAAACAACGACAGATGCACTGTTTCAGAATTCTCTTCTCGACTGCCGTCGTTTTCGTATGCATCCGGACAGTCACGTGCCCAGTGAAATCTAGAATCACATACGAAACACCTCGATACCTTTCCGTCAGACCCAAGTGGGTTCTGCCTCCTGCCGGTGGATGAGCGTTGGGGAATTCTAGCAGAAACGGTTGAACATCGGCCACTACCCTGACATCGATCACGTATTGCACAACCCTGCAACATTCTCCGTCCTCGTCGAGTACCTCTAGCATAAAGCGTTTCGTCACCCTCAACTTCGTCACTCCAAAATACTGGTTCGTCTTTCACCTCCCGGGCGGACACCGATGCCTCGTTCTGCCTGCCAATTTCACCAGCAAAAATACGATTCAGGGCAGATTTCATATTTTCGTATGTCACCTCAGTTATCGCGGACATCACTAGTTGGCGTTCACTGTCTGAAAGTTTGCATGCAGCTAAGAGCATAAAAGCCATCACAGAATTTGGCAGTTCCATGTCCTGCTTGGTAAATTTGAAGTAAACATGCTCAAATTCTGTCACGAACTCTCGAATGTTCATATCACTGGCTCTTCTGAAGTTATATAGCTCATAAAACGCTGCAAACTGTCGACGTCCTTTGTCCACGAGAAATAAACCGTCTAATTTCTTCAGCAGGGTCTGAACACCATCCTTCTGCTTTAAAACATCTGTTTCAATCTGCGAGGACGCCACCCTCGCTCTCCCAGACAATGACAGGTGAATAGCTAAAGGTTGTTTTTCTGCTGCTAGGTCCGTTAGTTCGCACCAAATGCCAATGTCTTTTTTCCAGCTCTCATATGTAGAATAATTTTCCAATTTTGGAGGCCACTTGGTCGAACACGACGCCATTCTCGAACTACGCTCTGCTACCAAAATGTTGGAACTAGACAAACCGCACTCACCCGGCCGGCTTTACGACGTGAACTGCCAAGGCTCCCGGTTGCATACCACAGGAACCTTCCGATGACGTCATCACTCGTGACTTAGCAGATGTGTGCGTGCTCACACACACTAACACAAAGTATGGGTACAAATGGGAGATGAAATAATAAGGAAGGCAAAAGAAGAAAAGGACCTTGGTGTGACTATACAGTATAACCTATTGCCTAAACTAGAATCACCCCAGCTGGCCACAGACTTACATACACTGATTATAAGATGGCCAACTTAGAGGCCTTTGCAGCTGAAACAGAACAACACTTTGAAACACTAAGCAGTACACCCATCAGAAGCACCAATACTGCAGTGCATACTTTCAATATAGTTATTCAAAATGCAAACAAAAAAACACATCCCTAGAGGCAACAGAAAGAGACACAATCCCAACTTCACACCACAAATTCAAGGCCTTATTGGTCAACGAAACACACTACAACGCTCCCCAACACCGCATACACAAGACACGGTACAACATATAAAAGAACTCAGCACTCCAATAAACAATAAAATATTAAAGCAGCAAACACTAAATTATAAAACAAACACCAGCAAACTCTGCAAAACACTAAACAGCATCACGCTCTCCAACAGCAACACTCTACAATCACATGCTGCCATCACAACAACAGACACCATACCCTTAAACAAACAACAACCAAACACTCTCATCAATCACTTTCCACATGCCAGTCATCAAAACCCTCATCACGATGACTGACATGTCATCCGACACAAGAGACAGTTCCCCACAGACCCAGACTTTGCACTCTTCGTGTACAACCAGACAAAGCGCATCATTAGCAACCTTAAGCACTCATCTGCTTGTGGGCCAGACAACATAGGTTATATACACCTTTACACCTCCGTGTCAAAGTGTTTATACCACTTTCGCCTTCTCAGTATGGACGATTTTCCCAAAGCTGCTTGTTTTCAAACCTTAATATCTCGGGTAGTATAGCAGTTAGGGAAACAAATTAAAAACCATATTACTTACCAACTCTTCTTCTTGCGAACAAAACCATTCCCAGGTCTCTAGCTGGTCGCTTCGATAGGTAAAGATGTGAGGAATATATGTAATTTTTGGCCGCAAGGAAGGCTGTATTCGTGCGTGTGCATGTGCCACTGACTTTCACTTTTTTCTCAATGTGATAACTTCTCCATTACTAGATAAACTAGACACAGTTACATCCAGGACACACCGTATGGCACTATCACTTAGCTCTCTCCTAGTATCTAAGAGATTAGGTGTGCTAAGCCAATTCCAAACTTTCTTTACCCCTGCACAGTTGTTGACCTCGTACACGGGTTTTATTCGCCCGTGTATGGAGTACAACTCTCATGTGTGGGGAGGCTCCCCACATGCAGCTCTTCTCAATAGGGTGGAGTCAAAGGCTTTTCGTCTCATTAACTCTCCTCCTCTTACTGATTCTCTTCAACCTTTGTCTCTTCGCCGCACTGTTGCATCTTTATCTCTCTTCTATCGCTACTTCAATGGTCACTGTTCCTCTGAACTGTCTGCTTGCATCCCTCCACCTCTACGACGGGCACGTAGTACCCGTCTAGCAACAAACTCTCATCCCTTTTCTGTCCAGCTCTCTAATGCAAGAGTTAACCGTTACTCCCAGTCCTTCATTTATGCAACTGGTCAACTCTGGAACTGTCTTCCTCTGTCTGTATTTCCTACTTCCTATGATCTACAGTCTTTCAAACGCAGTGTGTCCAGGCATCTCGAAATGAATGGATCTTGAATTTGGCTCTCTTTTTTATTGTTTTTGCTTTTTCTTGGATGGAACAGTATGCAAGCTTGTGGCCTTTGGTTCCTTCTTTCTTGCATTAAAAAAAAAAAAAAAAATCCTTTGGAAAGAGGCTTAGCAGGGGTGGATGAGACAAGGGTCCACGTAAGGCGGGAACAGAATCAGACGAGAGATGTAAGAAAAGATTGTCCTACACCTGGCCGAGTCAAAAAGATGACTGAGGTATGCTTGCCTCGGGTGCCAGAAAGCTATCCGCACCCTTTGCTGACAAGATCAAGTGGTGGTCACTTCAAACTGTGGCGCAAAAACAGTTGTGGTCATAGTTCTCACCTGGCGGCCTCTATCCACCAAGTTCACATCAGATATAGCCATCACCCAGCGGCCCTGATCTACCAATTTCACGTCGGATATAACCATCACCCGGCGCTTAGAGGTTAAACATCTTGGACCACAAGGTGTACCAGCACTCACCAACATATCAAACCACAGCCACTCACAGAACATAATACCCAACATCTGGAAGCATGGCACTATCATCATTATCCCCAAACCCAACAAAGACCCCATGTTACCTTCCTTACAACACCCCATCATACTCCTCTGCATCCCCTCCAAAGTCACAGAATGACTGATATTACAATTAGTAACACCTCACATCCCTCTCGCCCCATCACAACATGGTTTTAGGCTACTATATTCCACAAACATTCCTTACAGACCTTTCACAAAAGAGTTTTTGATGGCATCAGTTCAGCTAGGCCGCCACACAGGACACTCCTAGTCACACTAGACTTAGCAAAGCTTTTGATGCCATCCCTCATCACAACCTCACAAACAAAATATTCAGCATAAACATGCACAGTAACACAAAGAGATGGCAGGCAAACTGTTTAGCAGGCAGATATGCACATGTAACATTTGCCGGTCAGTCATCGAACATCAGAAACATCACAGATGGTGTCCCTCAAGGATCTGTTTTGTCACCTACACTCTTTAACCTGTACTTGCACAACGTACCCACACCCCACACACCACAAATACTCATAGCCTTCTATGCAGATGACATAACATTTACACATACACACCAAAACGCAAACACAGCTGCACACATTCTCCAACATTACCTCAATACACTACACGAATGGTTCACCACAAACAGGCTCACAATAGCCCCAGCCAAATCTACAGTGGCTCTTCTCACAAGCTGTACAGTAGAACACAGTCACATTCCACACGTCACCATAAACAACACTCCCCTACCACACACACAGAAAATCCTTGGTGTAACATACATCAGTGTCATTTAAACAACACACCACAAACAATAAAAATAAATTAACACCAAGATCTAACGGTCTAAGGTCACTTGCCCATGCAACATTTGGACACAACAAAGAAACCACAACCACAGTGTGCGAACAATATATACATTCAGTGATGAACTATGAAAGCCCTGCTTGGGCTTCTAACCTCACTAAAACAGACTGCAACACTCTACAGACTCTACAGAACAAGGCCCTAAAAATAATCACAGGCTACACAACTACTACACCTACAGACCACCTACACCAAGAAACCAAAGTCCTCAAAGTCAAGGATCATCTAGACATGAGAGGCACACAAATTCTTGCCACAGCCTCCACAAACCCACACCATCCACTACACTGCATTGCAGCATATCCAGACACACCAAGGAACATCAAAACAACATCCAGCACACGATATCATACACAAATACTGTCGTCTCTCCTTCCTCGGCCACCTCAAACCAGCTTCCAGAAGCTTATCCATCCCAAATCACTCCCCATTCCATTCAGTCACTCAATGACAACAAACAGCTGCATGTACGGCCTCCTGATATCCACCCTTTTGAATCATACCTCCCTCATGAGGACAGGGTCCACCTGGCCTGGCTGAGATGTGGGCATCATCCAGTCCCTTTGAGTTATCAGAAGAGGCTGGATGACTCTGTCGCTGATGCCTGTCCAGTATGCAACACAGCACCCCATACTGTTAGGCACATTATGGAAGACTGTATTGCACACAATCACCTGCACCAACAACAAACATACACTCCTTGATAGCTCTGTGGGAAAGCCCAGTCTTTGCTCTGGCTTTCCTTAGGGTCTCGGGGCTGCTCAGCCAGACTTCCTAGGGAACAACTACTACCCCTGCTACCAGGAAAATGCACATTTTGTACATGAGAAGGCAGGAGAAAGACAAGGCTGGGCAGCATGAACAGTGGAGGGATGGTATGGGTCAGGACTGGGGAGGTGGAGGCTGAATGCACAGGCACAGTGGCCATGTTGGCACTCATCACATCATGGGAACTTCAAATGGAGTATGAAGGGTTTCCTCCAGTAAGAATTTTGCTATACCAGCAGAGAGAGTTACTGTGCTGATT
The DNA here is from genome assembly GCA_018397915.1 of Birgus latro. Classification (NCBI taxonomy): domain Eukaryota; kingdom Metazoa; phylum Arthropoda; class Malacostraca; order Decapoda; family Coenobitidae; genus Birgus; species Birgus latro. Next base: position 86,822 of record JAGKTI010000514.1, read on the forward strand.
GATACAGGGTATGGGTTATGTTATATACTGTGCAAATTGCAATTAGTGCAAACCAGAACCATGCTGCCAGCCTACTGTATACCCCACCATTACATTGCTTTCTTTCTTGCACAACCAGCCTCATATCTCAGTGAATGTTTGCTCTTTACCCACATATATAGTCAAAGTGGTATATTTAACAGTTATAGTAAATCCTTTTAAGTGGGCATGATATGGGCGGAAGCCTTACCGACTGAACTGAATTGCCAACTTACAGTAGTGGTTCCCCCCCCCAGTAAAAATCACTGTCAGAGTCACTGCTGCAGAAGATTTGGGCTGGCAACTCTGAGGACACACTGCTGAGGAAGCTAGATTCACTGGTGGTGGAGGGTTGGTGCTCCTTGGCTATGAGCCTTGGCTTGAAAAAGTCACAGATTAATTGCTGCTTTTGAATGGCATGCTGTCTCTTGATGACAGCAGCTCTCACAGCTCTGAGGGAGGGATAATAATTCTTGAACCTAACATAGTCCATAACCTCATCCAGGTGAAAACGTAGCTGTGATGACTTCATTTTGGTGTCAGGTCACCTTCATTTTCGCTACCACTATCCACCACAGCAGCAGCAGCAGCAGCAGAGGCTTCCTTAACCACACTGTCGGTAATGTCTTGCTTGCTCTGGTGGTGGTAGCCCTGGTTCTGAGCATCACCTTCAGGCCTCTCAGTAATGTTCTCGGTGGCATTGGGTTAACCCCCCCTGCGAGCAGTGTCCACAAAGTCCTCAGGGCCAAACCCAGTGAAGTTGACCACCATGTCTGTACCATGCAGCAGTTTGTTCCACACATTACTTAGGATGTCTCTGTCCACTATAAACACAGTGTTGCACATATTGTAGGACTTGAAGTTTGCTAGCAATCATGCCCCCCTGGTATTCTCCTCTTTGTCTTGCTGTTCCTCATTTCATTACCATGCACTCCTGCACCTTCTTGTTACGGTAATGCCACTTGGTGGCCTCAGTGTCTCCCTGGTCCATGGGTTGGATTAAGGAGCTGATGTTCGGTGGCAGGGAAAGCGCCTTAATTCTGCTCCCATGGCCCTCCAGTTCTTCTGAGCTGGGATGTGCTAGGGCATTGTCAAGGAGGAGGATGGCCTCCTCCTTGGAGATGCCCAGCTCAGTCATCTGGAAGTGGATGACAGCAGGCATGAAATGCTGGTAGAACCACTCACAAAACAGTTCCCCAGTGAACCATGCAGTCTTGTTCCCCATGTTGATGATTGGCAGAGTTTCCATAGTATTCTTGAGGGCCTTAGGCATTTGTGTCTTGCCCCTGACCATAGGTTTGAGCTTGTGGTTGCCATTGGCATTGGCACAGCACAAAATGGAGACATGATCCTTGGCTGCCTTTCTCCTTGGGACATGACTTACTTGCCTGGTAGCCTGGGTGTTAGAGGGCATGGATTTCCAAAACAACCCTGTCTTGTCCTTGCTGTAGAGCTTTGAGAGGAGGAGGCCAAACATACTGAGGATATTATGGAGCTCACATTTGAACAGCTCCACAGCTTCATGGTCTGCATTTGCACTCTCCCCCACAACTTTTCAGTCGGGCAGGCAGTGTCGGCTCCTAAACTGAAGGAGTCATCCGGAACTTGCCTTAAAATTCTCAGTCTTGAGATGTTTGGCCGTCCTCCCACCGGCATTCTGAATGTCCATACCCCTGATGGGTGCACCAGCAGCACGCTCCTGCTTGTACTGTTTGAAAACACCAGCATCTAATGTGATGTGCTTGGCTGGCCTGATCCTCTTCTTCTCCTTCTGGGCAGTACTGGGATCCTCTAAGGTAAGAGCATGAGTACGAACCTTTTTCTTGTTCTCACTGATGTTGTAGAAGGTGCTGGATTCGATATCAAACTCGGTGCATACTGTGCACATGGAGACCCCAGCACGCATTCTTGGTAAGACTTTGAGCTTCTCTTGAAAACTCAGTCTTTAACCCCTAAAGACCTATGTCCAATGATTGTCAGTTTCCAAACTTGTTACGTGAAGTCCTATGGCCGACGATCGTAGAGAGGTTCCAAAAAAATGGAGAGCTGTAACCTCGCCTCTTGTATGATGTAAATGGTACCTAGTTAATGGAAACTAGGAGATGAGTTGGTGGGAGGCATGATCCGGTCCCCTCCCTGGGTGTAGGGATAGACCCTTGCCATGCTATCTCTCCTCCTCCCTGTGCCTCATTGGATCCTGCCCTCTGCATCCCCTTCCACCCAAACAGCCTCACCATATTCCGTCTAGACTGTATTGGCTGTGCATGGCCCCCCCTCCCTCCTGATGCCTCCACACACTCCCTCCACCTCCCCATTCCCCTTTATGATGTCCCATTCTTGATCATAGTGATGACTTTTTTATTTTTGATCGTCAACAGTGCGTTAACCACGAGAGTGAAATACGTTTTCTGGTGTGTAAAATCAAGCTCTTCAAAACCAGAAGGCCAAAATTTACTTTGATACAATTTTTTTCTCTCTCTCTATACAGGAGGGGTAACAGTTTTTATTTTTAATGTTCTTTGACAGTGGATAGTGTGGTAACAATTGGGCAATGACAGTGAAATATTATATACATTTTCTAGTGTGTAAAATGAAACGCTTTAAATCTGTAAGACCTTTACCATGATAAAAGTGGAAAAATCTAACCCATTTTGCCATTTCAGGGGGGGGGGGAGGGATGGCAGGCTTGACGATTTGCAGTCTTAGGGGTTAATTTCATCGCCTTCCTTCATGAAGGAGCCATTGGGTCCAGGAGCAGACATGATGAAGTACGATAAACACTTAGAGCACTTAAAAAGTGCACAGCACTTTATCACAGTCATGAGCGAGCAAGGCAGGGATGTGTCATGTACTGTGGCAGGAGCAGGACTGGAGCAGGGACTTGACTTCCTGGCATATTTCCCAACTTCATGTTAGAACAAAACAAGTGTTGCATCACAGTGGCATGATGCATTTCTGAATTTGGACCTCCAGTAGACAGCACACTGCTGACCAGAGTACTTTTGCTTTCGATATTTTTGAAAATTCAGAATTATTTTGTTCACAAATATTTTTTTGCCTTGCAGACTTAACCATATTTCTGACTAATAGAATCCTGACTAATAGGGGTTTTACTGTACTGGAGGAGTTTATTGCAGTAAGAGATATGTACCATGTTCATAAAAAAAACACATAAATTGTATTTTGTTGTGTTAAATGCACTGTCTCCACCCACTTGTTCACTCGTCACCACCTCTCAGATGAGCACATGAATGCCTGGGACCCTGACCCTGCCTTTGATCTAGATTATATTTCAGGTAGACATTCTGTGTTGGGCTGGTGAGCTGTTCCATCAAAGAGGTTCATAGTTTCTGTTCTCAGCTCATGAAAACCGTAAGCATTCATCAGTCAGAATGATGTATGTCTTCAGGTTTTCAACAATGAAATCCTTAAAATTGCCGAGGATATCTTTGCCCACTGAGGTTGTCCAGCCACAGAAAGGGCTCCTGTAAAGCATTGTTGGAAACTTACTGAATGGAGGAGTTCCATTATTGCAGCAGACATACTATCTGCTAATGGGCCTTTCTGGTTCTTGGCATTCAGAACTGAAGAAGGTGCCATCCAGCTGCCATGCACCAATAATCTGGAACTTAACTTGAGGGATGCAAATGCACATATGTACTGTATTTTTAAAAAGTTGGGAAAAAACTTTGCATTGATGAACACAGTACTTATGTGCATTCATGCAGAAGCTGCATTGCTGATGGATCAATTTGTTTGAAGTTCTTAGTGTGCCTTTTAGCCTCCTGACCCTCCTTTGACCAGTCCTGCTCAAAGCAGTGACCACCAAATAATTTTGAAATTGGGATTTTCTTTGTCAGGTGTCCCTCAAGATGTTAAGATAAAACCATCTGTCCCTCCTAGAATGGAAGTTTTTTTTTTTTTTTTTTTTTTTTTTTTGTCCGACTCTGGGCATAGGCTTCACAGCCTGCTATCAAGGCCCAGTCGTCCTCCTACAATCTACATGTCACCACTTCGGCGCTTAACACCCACCGTCCATATTGAATACATGCTAGGGCTGTCTCATACAGGACTGGTGTATTGGTATTAGCGGGGTCATTTTTACGACATGTCGGCGGGTCTTCTGGTAGATCAGTAAAGCCTGATTTAATGAAATTCAAATCCTTAAACTGTTCCCTGCACCAGCGAGGATTCGAACCTGGGTCCCACGGGACCGCAAGCCAACTCTCTACTGATCGAGGTACCGCCTCCCCTAATAACAGTGTGAAGGGTTAGAGAGTCTGTGGCAGTCTCTCACTGTGAACCATCAAGCTCCCTTATAATCATACTTGAAGTATGCCAGCACTTCCTTGTAGAGCTGGATGACCCTGACAGCTGAACATTGCCAAAGAACTTTTTGAAAGCTTTGCCAGATCTCAAGTTCTCAACATTCCCAGCTGCTCAAGAATTAGACCTGCAACTTCTAGACACAGATCTTTCTAAAAGACACCATACTTTTACACTTTTAGCTCCACAGTTGATTTTGAGGGAAGTGGCCCATTGCCTTCGTTGTCCAGCCAAACAAAGGATGGAGAATAGATTGATTTTTTCCTCCAGGAGGATCTTTCACATCAAGTCAGAAGAGTAGCTTTTAAACTTAATTTATCCTCTCACACAAGTATAGACAGTGCCATCCTTTTAAGACTTCATTTGCAAAGTCTATCAACATTTATAATATCAGTAAGATTATCCACCCTGCCAGAAGACTAGCCAGACCCACGGCTCATCTTAGAGGTCAGGGTAGGTGGTCCTACACCCAGCACCAGTTCCTCTCACTGTACATAGTATTTCCCCTATTGAGGACCCAACTCCAATTTACACAAGGTTTAATCCTTTCACTCTGAAGATATGTCTTTATGTTTTATCTCCTAACCCACAGACCTCCATATGCATAATAAAATTATGCTTAGGTTAGACCTTTTCTGGCTAAGCAGCTGCCCTGGTATTCTAGTACAACTGCCCCCTAGACAATTGCCCCCCCGGACAACTGTCCCCTGGACAATTGCCCCCGCTAAATATCACCCGATTCACTGTATGAATGGTTGCAAGTGTCTGACCTAACCTAACCTAACCTAACTTACCCAAACCTAACCTAACTTAACCTAACCTAACCCAACCTAACCAAACCTAACCTAACCTAACCTAACCTGACCTAACCTATATCTTTAGCAGGAGGCAATTGTCCAGGGGGCAGATTTCCGACGGGGGGCGATTGTCCAGGGGGCAGTTGTCTGGGGTGCACTTGTCCAGGGGGCAGTTGTCCTGATACCAGCTGCCCCTGTCTCAGTTATCTTGTCTCAGGGTCCTGAGCAACATATAGGCTGGAGCCATTCAGGGCCACGTGGATGTTGGGGCAGGAAAATAACACAACCTGTCTCTTTCTGACACTGGGTTAAGTTCCCCCCCTTAATGGATTTGTGAAAGAAGAGAGCATTTCTTGCCAGACATCCAAGTCATCCTCTAGGGATTGCTGGATCAGGGAATAATTGAGAGGATGTATACCCCCATTTTTTTTGTTTTTTTTCCCCCCCACTTGTTTATTATTTGTAAATGATGATCTAGGAAGAAAAATTAATTCAAACTGCTCCGAAAATAGGAAGTTATTCTGGAAAGGGGTGTGGAAATGCAGAAGTGAAAGCGGAAAGAAATGTGATGGAGTGAAGGATGTAGGTGGTAGATTATTAACTCAAGGGGATGAAGTAAGGACCTGAGGGAAAGAATATTTTGAAAGCCTGATGAATGGGAACAGAGAGAGCAGAGCGGCTGTAAACATGATTGGTTTTTCGGGGTGTGCAGAGAAGGAATGCAGTGAAAGGAGACGTGACACTTGCACAGGTGAAGAATGCTGTGAAGCTGCTGAAAAATGGGAAAGCAGCTGGGGTTGATGAGGTGTATGCAGAGATGATTAACCCCTTAACCGCGGGTCGTCACTTCCGTGACGCTCGGGCGCAATGGATCATACTGCGAGGCGTCACTTTTGTGATTCTGTGTTGTTTTGAATTCACCCGGGCTTTCAGGTGGTGACTTGTATCATCTATCAGCACTGCCAATGTCCAACAGTAGTCAGACCTGCTAATGCCATCAGTACTTCCATCCATTGTTGACAATTTAGCCATTTTCCCCCATTCTAGACTCCCCTCCCTACCTCCCCTCCATTACCCTCTTGTGTCGTCTGCTCAGCTGCTCTGCGCACAAATCTTCCCCAGATTTTTCCACTGATTTCATCCATTGAAATGAGCCCTATGCCCTATTCTTATACAAAATACAGTAATCCCTCTATTATTTGGACGTCCAATACTCGGACATACTCACTATTCAGATATTGTGGGCTGCCCAACCCCCAAAATGCCAAAAAATTAGAAAAAAATTGAATTTTTTTTAATTTTTTGGGACCGCGTCAGTTTGAATTTCCCGCCCGCGCCGATCGGCTATGTTTACACTCGTGGCACCTGTCTGTCGGTTGCCATTACTGCCTCCTGAACACCTCTGACAATGGCGGCCGAAGTGATTGCTTTTGTGGTGATACCCTACCTCCTACAGTGCTTGATACTGCTTTTCACCTTCTTCATCATGTGTGTGATGATCGTCACTAGACCACACGAGAATTTACTGTTATGTACAGTGGAGTGAAGTGATGTGATTCCAGTTATAAAAAAAAAACGTTGTGGAAAGTGTTGGTGATAAGTGGTGGGGATTCTCAAGTGGAAAGGTGTGTCACGTGCAAGGTCTTCCTGTCAGAGTCTGAGATGATAGAGTGGGTTATTACATCAGGATGGCAGCTTCTTATTCGTAAGTAACCTAACTTCATACCTAACCTGTTTTCATCATGCTGTAAATGTGTTAAAAAATTACTAAAAATGTTAGTCATAATTTCCTGCTTGCAATTTAATTTTTCCATGCATGGTTCTTAAGTAAAACAGCTAGAAAAAAGATGGAAGCAGTGAATTTCATGTCCGGTCCTAACCTAACCTAACCTATGGTTACCATAAAGATTTTCATGCCTAACCTGTTTTCATCATGCTGTACATGTGTTAAAAAATTACCCTAAATGTTAATCATAATTTCCTGCTTGCAATTTAATTTTTCCATGCATGGTTCTTAAGTAAAACAGCTAGGAAAAAGGTGGAAACCGTGAATTTCATGTCCGGTCCTAACCTAACCTAGCCTAACATTGTGTTAATCATAATTTCCTGCTTTTAATTTAATTCTTTCATGCATGGTTATTAAGTGCACTAGCTAGGAAAAAGGTGGAAGCAGTGAATTTCATGTCCGGTCATTACCTAACCTAACCATTTTTCTGGTAGCAGTTAACATCATTTACTGTATTTGATACTTTGTATCCAATAATTTAGTGCATAAAATGTGAGAAAAGATGATTTCCATGTCCGATACTTACTTATACTATGCTGGCAAGTTCTGAGCTCCTACGACTCACTCACGTCTAAATCATCATTTTTTGGTTAAAATTCAATAAATTCATGCTATATGTGCATTATTTATGTGAAAAGGGACCTAAATAAGTGCTATACATGTCCAGTAGGGAGGTAGGAAGGTAGTTTTCTGATTTAGGTTAGGTTAGGTTAGGGTCATGAAAAACCAGTGCTGGAGCTTCAGGACCAATATCGGACAAAACCAATATTCGGACATGCCTTTGGCTCTATTACATCGGATATTGGAGGGATTACTGTATATATAAAAAAAAGAAGGTAATTGATAGTGCCATACACCTGGAATTGGTTAATTATCACTTGGCAACATCCAACCTGTACTCGTTTGCTAATTTCCCCTGCTTTTTTCCCCATGAAATATGCTGTATGAGCTCTTCTCGTAATATAAATGTATATAAGAAAGGAAGGGACATGCCTGAGTGATATTTATATTCACCTGGAACTACCTAATTTATTATGTATTGTCTTGATTTCCTACGACTTATTTCTTAGCATATACATTAGCAGCTGACATTTTCAGCTCTTGGCCACCGAGATACGTACATCATTCAGTTCACTGTCGTCCTTCAAGGTAGAATCACTTCACAGTTGCGCCTCTCCATTTCTGCCGCTTTTGTGCCCATTATAAAAGGCCCTGTGACCTCTACCCCTTCTAAACATTGTGTGGGAAGTGGTAAAGGACTGTAGATATATATAAGTGTAATAAAGTAATAGAAATAATAAAGTGTGAGTGTGTATATGAATAGGAAATGACAGAATACGAGCGGTGAATTAGCGCGAGTGGGAGGCTCGTACGCGCTTGTATTGCTTTCACATCGTTTTTTTTGGGGGGGGGAGTATGGATTCCAGACTACTTGGAAATCATTGAATAGTGTTTCTAGTGATAATATCAGGCAGTGGTATTCATATTACAGGATGCTGGGAAGTGTAAAGTGGAGACTTAGTTACCCAACTTCAGAAGTCTCCACAAGTCCTACGGTAGTCGATGAGTGCTAAAAAAAACATCCCAGGAGAAAGCTGAAGGTATATGCCATATGAATATTTAATTATAATATTCTAGGACTAATAACTGATCTTTGGCAAATATTTTTTTAAAGTCAGTCGGAGCGCAGATTTTCCCCGTGGGATGGGCATGACGCGCCTCCGACAACCCCACGGTTCGCGGGGTTTCGTGCCCATCCCGCGGGGCAAATCCGCGCTCCGACTGATTTTTAAAAAATATTTTGCCAAAAAACAGTTATTAGTCCTAGAATATTATAATTACATATGCATGTGGCACAGACCTTTAAGACTGACGAGGAGAGTGTATGTGAGTGAGGTGGAGGGGGCGAGAGGGAGGGGGAGGCCGAGGATGAGATGGAGGGATGGAGTGGAGAGGTATATGAGAGAGGGGTGTGTGAGTTGGGAGCGTGGTAGTGAAATGGCAAGGGACAGAGTGACATGGAGGCGATTAGTTTGTGGCCACCCCGTTCGGGATTGAGGCGTCTGGCAATAGATAGATAGACATACCTTCAGCTTTCTCCTGGGATGTTTTTTTTAGCACTCATTGACTACTGTAGGACTTGTGGAGACTTCTGAAGTTGGGTAACTAAGTCTCCACTTTACACTTCCCGACATCCCATAATATGAATACCACTGCCTGATATTATCACTAGAAACACTATTCAATGATTTTCAAGTAGTTTGGAGTCCATACTAAAAAAAAAAAATCACTGTGAAAGCAATGTAAAATACGAGCGCGTATGAGCCTCCCACTCACTCTAATTCGCCGCTGGTGTTCTGTCATTTCTTACTCATATACACACTCACACTTTATTATTTCTAGTACTTTATTACATTTATATATATATCTACAGTCCCTTACCGCTTCTCACACGATGTTTAGTAGGGGTAGAGTCACAGGGCCTTTTATAATGGGCGCAAAAGCCCCAGAAATGGAGGGGTGCGACTGCGATGTGATTCCACCTTGAAGGACAACAGTGAATTGAATGATGTACGTATCTCGGTAGCCAAGAGCTGAAAATGTCAGCTGCTAATGTATATGCTAAGAAATAAGTCGTAGGAAATCAAGACAATACATAATAAATCAGGCAGCTCCAGGTGAATATAAATATCTCTCAGGTTTCTCCCTTCCTTTCTTATATACATTTATATTACAAGAAGAGCTCATTTGGCATATTTCATGGGGAAAAAATCAGGGGAAATTAGCGAACGAGTGCAGTTTGGATGTAACCAAGTGATAATTAGCCAATACCAGGTGTATGGCACTATCAATTACCTTATTTTTTAATATATATATATATATATATATATATATATATATATATATATATATTATTTTGTATAAGAATAGGGCATAGGGCTCATTTCAATGGATGAAAAATCTGGGGAAGATTTGCGTAGCGCAGAGCAGCTGAGCAGACGACACGAGAAGGTAATGGAGGGGAGGTAGGGAGGGGAGTCTAGAATGGGGGAAAATGGCTAAATTGTCAACAGTGGATGTGAGTACTGATGACATTAGCAGCTCTGGCTATTGTTGGACATTGGCAGTGCTGATAGATGATACAAGTTACCACCTGAAAGCCCGGGCGAATTCAAAACAACACAGAATCACAAAAGTGACGCCCCGCTGTATGATCCAATGCGCCCGAGCGTCCCGGAAGTGACGACCCGTGGTTAAGGGTTTAAGTGTAGTGGAGAGAGAGAGTGGAATGAAGTGCTTGTTGGAGATATGTAAGAAGGCATGGACGAGTGAAACTGTGCCAGGAGAGTGGAAAAAGGCTGTGATTGTACCCCTGTACAAAAACAAAGGTGAGCGAAGTGAGTGCAAGAATTATTGTGGCATAAGTTTATTTAGTGTGGTAGGGAAGATATATGGAAGGATTATTATAGAGAAAGTAAGATAGATATCAGACGTCCTAGTGAGTGATGAACAAGGTGGCTTTGGGAGTGGCAGAGGATGTGTGGATCAAATATTTGCAGTGAGACATAGCAGAGAAGGCTTATGAGAAGGACAATAAGGTGTTTATGGCATTCATGGATCTGGAATATGCATACGACAAAGTAGACAGAGAAGGATTGTGGATGGTTTTGCACATGTACGGTGTAGATGGAAAGCTGCTAAAGGCCTTCCAATATATGATGAGCGTTTGGGCGTTGGCTTTTCTGGGTGTTCCCCAATGTGCGACTCTGCCAAATCTTGCCCAACACGTGTATCACTCTGTCTTATAATTATGTCATTTATTTACTGCTTCTGAATTAATTGGTATATATTTACTACTTTAATAAGGCTATATAGTGTTATGAATGTATCTTTCTTTTTATAATAACAATGATTCTGTATAAATACAACAATACTTGGCAGCGTTGCTGTCTGACGTTGCTTTTCTCCGAGCTTGGGGGCAGTTGACATGGTCAGGGATGATCATGCTAAGAGAGAGGGAGAGAGAGAGAGGGGGGGGGCTTCTCAAATTCAAATATCATCTTACAGTATAGGTTTATCAGCAAAAAATGTATAGCATTCCTTTTATTATGCAGAGAGACAGACAGACAGACTGACTGACTGACAGACAGAGAGGCTTCTCCAATTCGAATAATTCATCACACTTTATAACCTTATTATATAAATAAATCTACACCATATATGTAACGTTCCTTTTATTATGCTGAGAGAGAGAGAGTGAGAGAGAGAGACAGAGAGGCTTCTCCAATTCGAATAATTCATCTCACTGTATAGGCTTATTATATAAATAAATCTGCACCAAAAATATAACGTTCTTTTTATTATGCAGAGAGAGAGAAAGAGAGAATCTGATAATTGATCCCATAGGGAATTGACAGGTTTGGCAGCATCGCACATGGGGGAACTCCCGGAAAAGCCAATGCCCAAACCCTCACCATGAACTGGAAGGACTATAGGTGCTGTCAAGAGTTTTTATGATGGGAGTGAAGCATGTGTAAGGGTTAATCGGCATCTAAGTGAATGGTTCACGAACGGTGTGGACGTGCGACAAGGTTGTGTGATGTCCCCATGGTTGTTCAATATACAGTAGGCGCGGAAAGAATTGACTTTTTTTGCTGACGTCATTCTTTTTCATGTTAAGTGAAGTAGGGTCAATACTACCCTCCCCTGTGATGCGAAATGAACTGATGCTTTTTCAATGGGAGCTGGCAACCCTGCTTGATAGGTTTGGCACCACAGGAGCAGGCTCAGTAATGTTTGGGCAGCCACAGGAGGAGGATTGTCTCTGTGTGTGATGTACCACGAGGGCATGTTTTGACTCAAATAACACAGTTATTTGGTTACCTACCACATTCTCATCATGCCTAAAATAACCACAAGCAAGGACAAACGTGTGGAAGTGATTACTTTATACAAAGCTGGCCACAAACTCCCATTTATTGCAAATCAAACAGGTGTTAGACTGAGGACAGTGCAGAGACTGGTGAAGCGGTTCAAGGACAGTGGGGAGGCCATTCCTCCCACTCCACTTCCCAAGCCTGGGAGACCTCGTAAGACAACCTTCAGGACCCGTCAGCTGATCTCAAGGCAAGTTAGCAAGGATCCAAGGCTAACAGCACGGGATTTAAAAGAAAAGAACCCACAGTTGCTGGCAGATGTGTCTGTCAGAAGTGTGCAGCAACTGTTGCATGACGATCTGGGGTACAGGAGTTTTTGTGCTCGTAACAAACCACTGCTAACTGCACTTCAGAAGAAAAAGAGAGTAAATTTTTGTAAGAAATATCTTGCCTGGAGTGAGGAGCAATGGAAAACTGTGCTTTGGAGTGATGAGTCAACATTAACTGTCACTGGTACCCCTTCATCACGAGTGTACCGCAAACCAGGCAGTGACCCCCTGGATCCTAAGTACACATCCAAGTTTGTTAAATACCCAGCCTCACTCATGGCTTGGGGCTGCTTTACATATTATGGTGTTGGTAGGTTGGTAATTCTACCTGCAAATGAAAAAGTGAACCAGAACAATTATTTGGAGCTCTTATGTGATGTTTTAAGTGACTTTTTTGATAAAACCAAGGCAAGAGTATTTATGCTAGATTCTGCCCCTGCACATGTTGCAAAGTCAGTGAAACAGTGGCTAACAGACTGTGAGGTTCCCTTTATTCGAGATTGGCCCGGAAACAGCCCAGATATCAATCCCATTGAGAATTTATGGGCGCCCATGAAGCGGCAGCTGCGTAGTATGGACACATCATCTTTGCCTAAACTTGAGGCTGCAGCTATGGAGCAGTTTTAGTCCGTCTGCTCTGCAAAACTACGCCATCAGTCTCCCCAGACACCTTAAGAAGATAATAAAGGTGAAGGGGAATGCCAGTAAATACTAAATTCAATGGTGAGTGTTAATTTATTTGTTTCTCCTTGCTAACCACAAGAATGTTTTCTTTTTTTAAGATGGCGTCAACACTTTCCGCACCTACTGTATATATATGGATGGGGTGATGAGAGAAGTAAAAACTTGAGTAATGGAGAGAGGGATGGAATATCTCAAATTTGTTGTATGCTGATGATGCATTACTGCTTGCATATACCAGACAAGAACTTGGTAGACTAGTGCAGAGTTTTGATGATGTCTGTGAGCGTCGTGCCTTGAGAGTAAATGTAGGAAAGAGTAAAGTGATTGTTATTGAGAGAGAAGGTGCCTCCCAGTGCAATGTCACAGTGAATGGAGAGAGACTGGAATTGGTGAGAGTTCAAATACCTGGATACAGTGATTGAAAAGAGAGGCAAATGTGCAAAAGAAGTGGAAAGTAGAGTGACACAAGGAAGAAAAGTAGCTGGTGCAATGAAGGCCTTGACAAGAAACAGTGGCTTAAGTGTTGCAGCTGCATGAGGCTTACATGAAGGAGTGTTAGTACCAACTTTAACATATGGATGTGAGACCATGGTGTGGCATGAAAATGAAAAGTCAATAGTAATAGCAGTGGAGATGGGACTGCTGAGGAATGTATGTGGAATACAGAAGGTGGATAGGATACGAAATAATGTGATTCATGAAAGATGCGGGGTGAGGAAGTCGGTGGACACTAGAATTGAGTAGAGTGTACTGAGATGGTATGGTCATGTGGAGAGAATGGATAACAATAGAGTGGTGAAAAATGTATATCTGAGTGAATTTGAGGAAGGGAAGAGGCGAGGTAGGCCAAGGAGAAAGTGGTGAGATATGGTGGATGAGTGTGTGAGGAAGAGAGGTTTGGAAGTCGGTGATGCTAGGGAACTGACAAGAGATCTAGCTGGCTGGATGAATGTTGTGAGAAGAAGTGCATGGTCTGGGATTTGGCACCCTTTTTTAACATAGCAGTGTCCGGATTTACTCTATTGGATACATTTATGTGAAGCTACAAAACGTGGCGAATGTATTTAGCGTATCCGATAGAGCCAGGTTTCTGGGGCCTTGAATGATGAGTGAATGGAAACGTGGCCCATTGTATTCGGCAAAATTGGGCTGTCTGGAAGTTGCTACTCCTCACCCTGCCCTAAGGTGGGAAAGGAGGTCCGGATGATGATGATAATGTTCACATTCCCCAGGAGGGACTTAAACAATAGACTTTAGCCTTCTCAGTAAGTTCATCAAGGCCTGTCTTTTCAAGATGATATCAGTGGACTCTGTTTTGCTCTGTGTGAAAAAAACTGGAAGCTAGTTTCATATGACTTGCAAGATGCTTAATGGTAGGTTGCAGTTGAGAGGCAGTACCACAAGTTCATGGTTGTATGGGCAGGATGCCTCAATTGCAAGCTCTGAGTGTGCTGTTTGGCCTCAACTTATCATATAGAATCTTCACAAAGCTAATATTATATGTACCACTCAAAGCCAGTAGTATAGGAGTAGACTTGTTAGCCTGTCTGAGTGATTGGCACATCATAACACCATCTAATGCATTATGCAAACAAGCTATCACCCAGATGAGGTTCATTTTCATTTCCTTTTTGAAGGCTCCAACATGCTTGCATGCGTCGGCCTTGGTCACCTAATGGCGGCTCTCCACGCTGCTCGATCCCTGGCAGCCTCACTGTTCAGTCCCTTAACCCTTAAGTCACACTTAATGACCTCGTCCCATGTCTTTCTTGGTCTACCCCTCCCAACCCCTCCCTCAATATTAACACCTCTCACCCTCTGTACCCAATTATCATCCCCCATCCTTGGTTTTGTCTTAAGTGATGCAAAGTTGCCTCACAAGCCCTGTTTGGGGATGACTTGGAACACAGCAATGGTGTTTCTGTTACCAAACAACAAAACTCTTTGTCTCAGTCATCTACTTTGCTTGTTCCTCTCAAAGACCACAACACCTCACATTTGAAAAGCTCTTGTGAGGTCATTAAACTTTGCAGTGACAGAACTTCCCCTGGGTTACCAGAAACATGGGAGAATAACTTTCAGTCATTTAAGTCTCACCACTTAGATTGAGATGCTCTTCAACTAGTACCTCCCTCCATAGTGTGATAGTTTGGGATGTAGGTAAATCAGGAGCATTGAGAGGCCTCAGTACACTGAACTTTGCCACAGCCAGACGTGGCAATCTTCACAGATATTTAAGACTTGGGCTAGGGTTTCAGGGTCATGGAGAGACACCCAAGATCAGGGACAGTTGCTCATATATACCAAAGAACTTTTAGTACCTGTGTTGTGTCCTTCACTCAGGAACAGGTCTCTGATGTTCTGAATGGATTCCAAGATGCAAGTCTTTTGCTTCTGCTGCCAGAAGACATACAGATAGGACGTGGTTTTCCAAATCTCAGATATTTTTCACGCTGGTGCAAATTACATCATGCATCTGTGGGAAATGTACTTCCCAGGCAAGGAGAATGATTGGGTGGATGAAGTCTGTTAAATAAGCACATCATTTGGAGAATGTGTCCAGCTCCCATAAAGAGTACTGTAGAGTAAGTCAGTAGGCAAGTCACATCATCAGCTGTTCATGCTTGGAATTTTTACATTAAGACTATTCCCTCATGCCCGTAGAGTGACAGATCATTTTTCAGGAATTAGTGTTGGGCACTCACCATCCATTCACTTGATGTAGTGCTGCTCTCGTGTGTCTGCCCTTTCCTTTCCTCTCTCTATTCCTTCCTTCCTCTTCTGTCTTTCTTTACTTCAATCTTTCCTTGTCCTTCTGCCTAAAGGTGGCTTTACACTCCCTTTTGTCTTTCTTTCCTTCATTCTTTCCTCTTCCTTCTGCCTGTGAGTGACTCTACACTGAGTGACAAGCCTAATGGTTTCCTGTACACCAGCAAACCATTTAGTATGCTGGGTGGTAACCATATAACCAAATCATGGCATCTAGTGGTTTAGTGGGTAATTACAGTGCTTCAATCGGATTGAGCCAGTGAAGGTTTATATCCAAGGGATGGTTGGGGTTATTGCTCACGTAGTTCCACTCAGGGATGTGTGAGGCTGGTCACTCTCATCTTAAGTGTCAGGACCAAATCGCTTAGCCCCGGGCTTCTACGCTCCTCATGGATGATGGATGGATGGATGGATAGTGTTCTTGTACCAAACCCCATTATAAATACTGATGTAAGGCATATGATTGATTTTTGTTAGCTTGAGGTTACTCAGCCCTAATGTCAGCTGCCCTTATAGACTTCTTTGCCAAAATCTCTGGCATTTTCAGATGAGCTCAGCCATAATTATCATGCCACAGTGAAGGACACATTGGAGCATGGATTTGGCATTTCCCTCCCAGAAGGGATCTCTTATCTGTTAAGAAAAGACTTCTTTAACTCCCCCTCAGTCTGAGGGCATTTTTTAGGCTGAATATAATTGTTTTGTGATAGGAGGAATAAAAGAACACAGTATTTTCATGGTGTTGAAAGAGTTAAAAGTACACAGTATATACATGGTGATGAAAGAGTTCATTGATTCAGCTTCACGCCCCATTACTTGAAGAGATTCTCAAAGTTAAATAAAATCTGGGAAAGGTTGATTTGGTATAGCACAGGTGTGAAATTTTTTTGAGTGAGATCAATGGATATGGTACTGTTGGAGTGTGCATGACTTCCCAGCTGCCATAACAGTTTCTTCATAGTGTTTTATGATCATTGATTCGTATGTTTATTTTGAGAAAGCGTTCTTAGCGATAATGTTTTTCCAGCACTCAGTGCTTTTAGTTCCTCATTTTCCGAATTGTTTTTCATTTTCCATGGGCTAAGAGAAAAACAAATTGAAGTTAATTGGGAGCTATCTTCTCATGTTCTCTTTAATATTTGATCATCAACCCTCTTGAGAATTACAATATTATATTAGTACAGTAATCCCTGTAAGACCCGGATGCCCAAGTCCTGGACACTTCAAGTCCCGGATATTTTGGGCTTGGGCCTTCAGAAACCAAAAATGGCCAAAAAAAAACGTAAAAAGCAAAAAAAAATCTGACATGTTTTCAACCGTGACACGTGATGCCAAACAGCTGTGTTTTTCTGCGTAGTTCCGCCAGCGTCTGGCAGGGTGACCCTGTCCCATTTCCCGCCTACCCATTGTCGTGAGTGCATGCCCGCCATCATGGGTGCCCACGTACTCGCTTTTGTGATGGTGTCCTATCTGCTGCAGGCCCTGCTGTTCCTCTGCTGCCTCTTACTCGTGTGTGTGGCGATGGCCCCCGCTGCCTGAGAAGAGGAAATGAGTGGTTCTGACTCTGGAGATGAAGAGGGAGATATTGGAGAAGGTGGATGTGGGATGGTTGATGTCCTTCATCCTACGAGAATTCAACCTGGCCTGCTCTACCTTGTTTGATATCAAGAAATCTCTGGACAAACTCACCCAGTACACAGCTGACTTCGCATTGAAGACCAAACGCAACGTGCAGAGGAAGATTATGTACCCTCCCAGGATTGCAGAAGTCGACTGCTCCATGCTGATTTAGTATCGACAACAACGTGCTGCTGGTGTGTGGCACAGAGCTTAAGGCTGCTGCTGAGAAGTTTGCAAGGTTACATGACACCCCAGACTTCAAGGCATCCGTGGTTGGCTCTTTGCTTTCAAGTTACGACGTGGACTTACCACCCGTAAGACCCATGGTGAAGCTATGGTCGCCAAAGAGGAGGGAGTAGAAGAGTTTCAGTAGAGGGGAAGGGCTTGATCAGCAGGGAGGGTCTCACTCTCGGTGAAGTCTACAGCGCTGACAAAACTGGTCTATTCTATCGCTCACTGCCAACGAACACCCTAGCAGAGGAGACGGAAAAGCTTGTACCTGGATGCAACCTCTCCAAGCAGCGGATATCTGCTTTGTGTTGCGCCAGTGCTAATGGCATGTGCCGGCTCAACGCCGTTATTGTTGGCCAGCAAAGCAGCCTTGGTGCCTTCGTGGGTTGATGGATGTCCTCTCTGTCGTGTGGTACCATTCTGTGAAGGATTGCTTCACAGCCAAGATCTTCAAAGACTGGTTTCACCAGCACTTCATCAAGGAGATCATCCATTATCAGACGAAGACACTGGGAATCTCAAGTGACCAGGTAAAGGTTCTCCTTCTCTTCGACAATGCACCTGCATATCCGTCCAACAGCGGGCTGGTGGACGAGAATGGCCGCATTAGGTGCATGTTTTGCCACCTAATACGACTGCTCTCATCCAACCAATGGACCAAGTAGTGATCATGGCTATAAAGAGGCTGTACCGTTTGAAGTTCCTGGATGAGGTGATGGTTGTTCTCAAGGACGAGGATGATTGCAGGGAGGGACGGGACATGTGAGGCCAGCAGACTGTGGAAAACCTTCGCGCTACAACCTCAAGTCAGCCGTCTACAACTGGGCCAGTGCATGGAGGGAAGTCTCTGTCAAGATTCTGGTAAGTGGTTGGTCCTGTCTGCTTCTCGGAGCCGATGTGGTGCACGACCTTCTAGGTTTTGGCGTGGATGACTTCCATGTGCGTCTTCGTGCGGCTGGCGACGAGGTGGATGTGGACGAAGTGCGTGAGTGGTCAGATGACGACGAGGGTGATCCTGGGTATCAGATCATGTCTGATGTCGAGATCGCATCTTCAGTTGCAGGTACAAGTACCCAGCTTGAAAATTTCGATAAGGACAGTGAGGATGATGCAGACTCCTCTCAGCGCGCCACTACTCCAGCCATCCCCAAGCTTAGTGCACTCCGGGATCATGTCGAGTTCATTCTGGAGTACCTTGAACACCTGGATTGCGACTGGGAGATGGGGCTCCTGGGACTTGTGGAGGAAGTGTGCATTTTTAGGCAGTGCATCATCACTCATCAGAATCACCGTTCCTTACATCAGTCAACCATTGACACTTTCTTCAGGCCCATGACCCCCGCTGTGCCCAGCCCTGTCTCCACACCACTGCCTCACCAAGATGCCTTCCACCTCCGAGCCACAGCCCAGCACATCAGTCACGGTGGGGTCGCCACTGGACGTGTTTTCAGCTTTCTTCAGAGTCGTCTGCAGTGGCTAGTCCATCACCATGTCCAAGCGATGCGCCCCTTGGCCGCCTGCAACACCTACTTTCGGACTCTGATAGTGAATAAACAGCAAAAACTCACCACTAGACAACATGGGAATTTTCAGTGTTGTGCAGTGTTAAGAAATTAGAATTCAGAGTGCCAAGGATTAAGTGTAGAGTGCAACACTGGTGAGTTTCAGGTGCATCGCAAGTAAGAAAAGAATGCGCGGTGTTAAGAAATTAGAATTCAGCATGCAAAGGATTAAGTGCAGTGCAAACTGGATTACTGTACATGCTTCAGGTACACCTTCGTACTGTCAAAGTCTGAGAGGCTGCAGGTTTAATCTTTGCGATGACCACGGACATGTTGTAAGTACCCTGTACACTGCTAAATATTTTCCATACTCACCTCTGATTCCTCATTCTCTGGTTCCTTTTCATTTATTTCATGCTTTCTGTCCCTTATTTATGTGAATAGGATCTTAAATAGGTGCTGTGCATGTCTGCTACGGAGTTATTTAGGTGGTTTTCAGAGTTAGGTTGGGTTACGGTCCATAAGTACCTGTCCAGGAGGCATTTCCCTGAGTCCCGGGCAATCCCAGGTCCCGGACATGCCTCTGGCTCTATTATGTCAGGTCTTGGAGTGATTACTGTATTTTTTTACAGTCTACAGCTGAAGTCATGGTCATGCATGAGATGCTAGTTTTCCTTAATTATGATTATTTGACATGGAAGCAAGCCCGAAATATGAATGAAGTACGGTAAGGTCAGCATGTAATGTGAGATACTTTCCTAGAATGTTCGCAGAATATAATTTCACATTATATAATTACATGTAATTCAGTGAAATAAGTAGGGTCATGTTGTGTTTGAGGCCGGAGAGTGTAAGGTTAGGTTGTGTGTTAGACTGGAAAAAGTTGAGGTCGTTTCTGTGCAAGGCCAACGAATGATAATGAAGTCGTCCTGATAATTTCATTCTCTGATAAAGACTAGCACTTTCACTAACCAAAGTACTCAGTAAACAAAAACAAGACTCAGAAATTTGTGAGTAATCAGCTGATACAGCAGAAACACATGAGTATACAACTGACACATCAGTGCCATCCCAACTCACTTATACCATCATGGGATCACCTCACATTTATGGTCCTGCCTGCAACTTAAATAGACCTGCTAGCAACTCTTATGATGTTGACCCTGCCTGATCCCAAGGGTGATGCTCTTGTTAATGCAATAGCAGTGTGAAACAACAGAAGCGCTTTCTACATTTTGAAACTGGTCTAAAATTTTCACCTTCTTATCAGTCCTTTAGGAGTGGCAGAGGATGTGTGGATCAAATATTTACAGTAAGACAGATAGTTGAGAAGGCTTGTGAGAAGGACTATAAGGTATTTATGGCATTCATTATTCTGGAAAACCATACGACAAAGTAGACAGAGAAGGACTGTGGAAGGTTTTGCATATGTATGGTGTAGATGATAAGGTGCTAAGTGCCGTCAGGAGTTTTTATGATGGTAGTGAAGCATGTGTAAGGGTAAATAGGTATCTAAGTGAATGTTTCACGATCAGTGTGGGCATCCAGCAAAGTTGTGTTCTGTCCCCATGGTTGTTCAATATATACTGTATATGGATGGGGTGATGAGAGAAGTTTTAAGCATGAATGATGGAGAGAGGGATGGCATTGGTAATAAATGGTGATGGATGGAATATCCCAAATCTGTTGTATGCTGATAATGCAGTACTACAGTACTTGCAAATACCAGATGAGAACTTGGTAGGCTAGTGCAGAGTTTTGATGATGTCTGTGAGCATCGTGCCTTGAGAGTATAGAAAAGAGTATGATTGTTATTGAGAGAGACGGTGACTCCAATGTGAAGTTACAGTGAATGAAGAGAGACTGTAATTGGTAAGAGAGTTCAAATACATGGGAACAGTGATTGAAAAGAGAGGAAAATGTGCAAAGGAAGTGGAAAGTAGAGCGACACAAGGAAAGGAAGTTGCTGGTGCTATGAAGGCCTTGATGAGAAACAGAGGCTTGAATGTTGCAGCTGCATGAGGCTTACATGAAGGAATGTTAGTGTCATCTTTAACATATGGATGTAAGACTATGGTGTGGCATGAAAATGAAAAGTCAGGAGTGAGAGCAGTGGAGATGGGACTGCTGAGAAATGTATGTGAAGTACAGAGAGTGGATAGGATACGAAATAATGTGATTCATGAAAGATATGGTGTGAGGAAGTCTGTAGACATCATAAATAAAGAGAGTGTACTGGGATGGTATGGTCATGTGGAGGAAATGGATAACAATAGAGTGATGAAAAAGGTATATCTGAGCGAATTTGAAGGAGGGAGGAGGTAAGGTAGGCCAAGGAGAAGGTGGAGGGATATGGTGGATGAGTGTGTGAGGATGAGAGGTATGGAAGTCGGTGAGGCTAGGGGACTGACAAGAGATCGAGGTGACTGGATGAATATTGTGAGAAGAAGTGCATGATCAGGAATTTGGCACCCCTTTTAATGTGACAGTGTCCGGATTGATTCTATCGGATACATTTATGTGAAGCTACAGAAATGTGGTGAATGTTTTCGGCATATCAGAGGCAGGATTCCAGGGGCTTGAATGATGGGAGAATGGAAGCGTGGCCCATTGGACTGGGTAAACTTGGGCTGTCTGAACATTGCTACTCCTCACCCTTCCCTAGGGTGGTAAAGGAGGTCTGGATAATGATGATTTTTTTTTTTTTTCACTTGAACAAGATGCAGTACAGGTATATCCCAGTTTAATGATGCAGTTGATTAAGTAAAAACCCATCGTTAGGCAGGGTATCATACCTTGGGGTAGATTTATTTAACACGGATGTGTTTTTGAGCCTTGGGTTTCACCCCAACCAAGTCCTAAACCCACCCAATGGAGTCCAAAAACAGGTTTAAAAACAATCTAAATAGCCTAACAGTTGTAAAAGAAGCTAACATAAGCATAATACCTGTAAATAACTCACTAAAACCAAGAAATAAAATCTGAAAATTGTCAAATATAAGTCTGGAAAAAATCACGCTTAGTAAACTGTACCCCAAAATGACAACCCCACCTGTGGCTAAAACGCATTAAACTAAGTCTAAAAACAGTTTACAAATCAACCTTAACACATAGTTTTTGTCTAAAATATAATCAAAGTCAGTAAAAAAAAACAAAACCCATCGTTGAAGCAGGGTTTGGCCATCATTAGTCAGGGTTTGGTGGTATTTCCACCCCCACTATTAAGCTGGGGTATTGCATCTAGGGGTATCATATATTGAGGTATGAGTATACCTGTACTTAGAACCCTAGACATCTTGGTAGACTAGGTTGTTGTGAGTAGGGGAGAAAGAGAGAGAGAGAGAGGGTGGACATCATGGTAAACAAACAAGTGCTGAGCCATGGCTACTTAACGTATCAGTGTGTTATGTGGCGATTGGAGCCAGGTATCAGATTTCCATTCTGTATACCATTTACACTAAATGCTAAGATTGATTTTCCAAAGATGAACAGTCTTCCATTATTATTATTATATTTTTTTTAATTAATTTTTTTTTTACTCTAGCTTAACTTTTATATTTACTGTAGCCTAATTCTTAACCTAGCAGGTTAACCCAACTAACTAACAAACTAACCTAACCTGATAGGTGTACCCTGACATGCGACAGGTATGCGTACCTATGACAGTTGTGGAATATTGATTTTGTTTGGACTTTGAAGCAGTTTTCCCCACAAGTTTTTCTAGGAAATAGTAAAGATGCATTCCACCAACTACACAATACTCACAGCTAAGTAAAGTAATCTACCAACAAAGGATATCAAATGAAACTGGTACAGTATTGTTTATACCAAGTACAGTGAGTGTCTAGAGGATTTATTTATTGTAAAAGAACCATACTTATGTGTTCATATAGCAACCAGTTTAAACACTCATTTGTTAAACTCAGGGTACTGTGCAAACCCATCTTGTGTATGCAGGGATATGTTTTTTCAGTATAAAACCTGACATTGACAGACCACAACTTTTTCTTTTCTCTCCTCCCCTCTATTTTTCACCCACCTCCTCTTCCTCGTCTTTTCTCCTTTCCTCTTTCCTTTCATTTTCCTTTTACTTCTCTCCCTCTCATTCCTTTTTGAGTCATATCCAAAGGCTGTAAAAGAAAATAAGAGGATATTCAATAGAAAAGGAGGTCTACACGAAATTTTTGTCCCTTGCTTTCTTCTCACATGCTGAAACAATGTTTACACAAGCCCATGCAGGTGATTTTCCCATCTGTATTCTCCCTTCCTCCCTCCCTCCCTCCCTCCCTCTGCAGGTGCAAGTGGAATCACATTTGTGCATTTACCGTGGGGTAAAATTACGAAATAATATTTCATGCATACT